>DF364878.1:10526-21541 GCA_000787875.1 Solanum virginianum | reverse complement strand
GGGTATTGTATATGGAGGTAGGCTCATGTCACGATCCCAAATTGGATCACGACTAACTAAATTCCAATCCAAATACAATACCCCAAACAGAAGAAGAAGCTAGAAATAGGGCAACCATAATGCATAGACAAGTTCCAAAACTTGCTGTCATGAGTGCAAAGGGCATCTAGTACAGTACAAGAGTGAAATACAATGTTGTCTCAATAGAAAACAGAAGATTACAAATGTAAATAGTAACAACACTGATCCTGGAAGTTGGGCTTCATCACTGAACTGAGATCAAAGCTTCGCTAGAAATAATTGACCATCACGTAGGGGGCATTGGCTAGGATCTGTAGGGTGAACACAGTAGGAGTGAGTACACAGAAATGCACTCAGTAAGTTTAACTGACCGGGTATAAGAAATTGAATAAGATATGCATATATATATATATATACAGGTAATATCAGGATATGTACAAAAATCTCAAATATCACAATCTCGTAAGTCAACCATAGTAAAAAGTGCAATGACGGTGAGATGAACATAATGCATGAGTGGTACTGATGGAATCAAGATTATCACACAACCTGTCATATACATTTTTCGAGCTAAGGCTACTAGACAGAACTCATGGGGGCCTCACAAACCATATAACGCAAATATCACAACCTTTTCACCTCCTTGAAGTCGAGGGAATCATAATGTATCCACTACCATGCCATAAATGGTGCCTTGGTCAAGGACTCAACATACAAATATTTTGAAGGTGTCTCATTTTCTTTCAAAAATCATTTGTTCCTCATCTCAAGTGTTATAATGCTAGCATGATAGTGAATGTATGCAAATATCAGAATTTCAACATAACATAACCACCCAATAGAATATCAATTAAGCAAGTATCAGTTATCACAATCTCTAAGTATAAATGCATTATTATCACAAATTAAGACCCACAAGTTCCCAACACGTCTCAAGTCCCAAGTTTCACCAATTTGTCAAATATACCATGCCTCAATGCATTAATGATACCATATTACTCATAAGTTTCAATTTAAGTCACAAATATCCCAACAAGTGTCTCAAACACCGATAATTACTCCTAATCAAAAACATAATGAGATATCATGAATGACCATGATAATAGGCCTCACTTTACCACAATTTCATCAGACAAGTCAAAATTCCTCATGAATCAATCCAATCTCTTGGATTGTCACATAAATAAACTCAATAACCTAAACCCAATCCCAGGAAGGATAAGCTAAACTTACCTCAAAGGCTCGAACCGCACACTAACTTGCTAGGGGAGGAATAAATTCATGAAACCAACTCCAAAACATCTACACACTATCAAGAATGTAATTTACATGTCAAGAGGAGTCAATTGATATCTATATTGCTAGAAATTAGGATAAGGGCAAAATTATCCAAATATTATTCAAATTCTAAAAAAACCAAATTTGAAAATTGAACTTAAAATCAGGTTCTACATGAAAAATGGAGCTTATGGGTGAATACCCCATAAAATTTGAGTACAAAATGAATGATAAATCATCAATCAAAGTTTCAAGCACAATCTATGAAAATCCCCCAAATTTGGTTCCAAAAATCAAAGAAATTTGAGTTGGGATCACAAAATAATAGATGGAAATTACAAGTTTTGGGTAGAAAATTACTTACCAAATATTATTCCTTGAAAACCCTCGTTGAAAACTATCCCAAAAAGCTTCAAGTTTGAAACATGGAGTAGAAATGGTGTAATCTCGATTTAATTATGTTCACAACACCCCAAACACAAACCCTATCCGTGAATGTGAAGCACACAATCCCCTAACCCTCTATGAATATGGAGGTAGGCTCTGCGGATGCATTGTACAAGACTTAGACCCTGTGCGAATATGGAGGGCATTATGCAAATGCAGAGGTGTGTCAGTTCACTACTCTACGAACGTGGGACCTGTTCGACGAACATGTAGCTCTAAGCATATAACCTCCGCAATCATGGAGAGGTATACCGTGGATGTAGAGAAGATAACCAGATACATAAGATATCAACAATACAAAATCATGGAAAGGACTTTTGGAATTCGTTCAGAACCCGATATACACAAATCATATAGGCTACCGTACCAAAATTGACATTATAGACTCAGTAGAATCAATGCAAATAGAATCTGAGGTCTCCTTGATTCGGAACCTGATAGAATATAATTTAACTAGTTTAGGATTCAAAAGACAAAAATGCCCTTGGAATTTTTGAAAAATATGATGATGGCTCTCCTAGGCCTAAAATCGCCTCCTGGAACTAATGGGACCATCAGAAATTCAATCCAAGTACTAAAACTCAAAATATTAACCAAAGTCAAACTTAGATCATTCCTCACCAAATTTTCCAACTTAGATCCTCCACAACACAAACCTAACACATCCAACCTCACCTACTCAGCTCCACCAAATGGCTCATATTCTCAAGCCACTTCTTATGCCCATGATATACCACCAACATCCATCACTAATGTATCTTGTATTCCTGTTTCAAAAAAAACACAATTCCCTTTATGTCGAACCCTCTCAAAAGGATATATTAATACAAACTATGGCAGAGCTATTGTAAGAGTTGAATAGTCAAGTGCAATATATTGAAGGGGATAAGGAGATAGAAGGGTTAAGTTTTGAAAACTTATGCATATATCCCAATGTCGAGTTGCCTGAAGGATATAAAAAACAACAATAATATACCCATGGAATCCCACAAGTGGGCTCTAGGGAGGGTAAAATGTATGCAGACCTTACTACTACCTCATAGAGGCAGAGAGGCTATTTTCCAGGAACCCTCGTCACAAAAACCCATAAGTAGAATAAACTAGATATGGAAAGCAGAAAAGCAAGAGAAAGAAAAAGTGAACAGAAAGAGCGACTAATAACAAAAAGCACATGATAGCAAGTAAAATACTAGACAATTAACAAATATAAGGCAGATAAAGACAACACTGGACAACTCCTATTACCCTACTATACCCCACGACTAGACATCAACCTACTATCTTATTAGCCTGCTGCTCTAGTTTGCGACCTCCACTCCTTTCTATCTAAGGTCATGTCCTCGATGAGATCAAGTTTCACCATATCTTGTTTAATCACCTCCACTTCTTCAGTCTACCTCTACCCCTCCATGTAACTCCCAAATCTAACCTCATGTACCTCCTAACAAGAGCATTGGTACTCCTTCTCCACCTTTAGCTTCTCTTGAATGGTCTAATCTTAATCTTATCATTCCTGATATGACTATATATCTATCTCAACATCCTTATCTCTACGACCTGCATCTTTTGAACATGTGCATTTTTTATTGGCCAACACTCCACCCCATATAACAAAGATGGTTTAACCACCATTCTGTAAAGCTTACCTTTGAGTTTAGGTGGTATCTTCTTATCAATACTCTAGAGTCAAGCCTCTATTTTGTCCATGCTGCCCCAACACAATGTAGGAAAGCCTCGATTTTGTCCATACTGCCCCAATATGATGTGTGACATCATCATCGAATCACCAGTACTCTGGATGATGGACCCTAGATACTTAAAGTTTTCCCTCTTAGGGATAGGTTGAGTGGCAAGCCTCATATCAATGTCTGCTTCATCCTTCGCAACACTGAATTTGCACTCTAATTATTCTATTTTGGTCTTGCTCAGTTTGAATCCGCAAGCCTCACATCACAGTTTGTTTCATCTCTCTCAACACTGAATTTGCACTCCAAATATTCAATTTTGGTCCTGCTCAATTTGAATCATTTGGACTCCAAGGCGTGTCTCCAGGCCTCCAACCTATCATTAACTTTAGTTCGAGTCTCATCAATTAGTACTATGTTATTTGCAAACAACATACACCATGGAACCTCATCCTAGATAGATAACGTTAGCTCATCTATCATTTACATCCTCAACAAGTTCATGTTATTTGCAAACAACATACACCATGGAACCTCATCCTAGATAGATAACGTTAGCTCATCTATCACCAAGGCAAATCGAAAAGAGCTCAATAAAGATCATTGATGAAGTCCCATCTCAATAGGAAAATACTCTGAGTCTTCTTCCACCGTTCTTACTTGAGTTTTGGCTCCATTTTACATGTCCTCCATCACCATAATATATGCCATTAGGACACCTTTCACCTCTAGACACCTCCATAGGATATCTTTCGAAACTTTGTCATAGGCCTTCTCGAGATCAATGAACACCATATGAAGATCCTTTTTTCTTTCCCTATATTTCCCCACTAATCTCCGAACAAGATGGATTGCTTCAGTAGTCCATCGTCCCGGCATGAATCCAAACTGATTCTATGAAATAAACATTACTTTTCTCACCCTCATCTCCATCACTCTCTCCCAGACCTTTATAATGCGACTTAACAACTTGATGCCCCTGTAATTGTTACAGTTTTGAATTCCCCCTTGTTCTTGTACAGTGGAACCATTGTACTCCTCCTCTATTCATCAGACATCTTGGCCGTCTTCATAATAGCATTAAATAGTCTAGTCAACCACTCTATGCTATCCTTGACCATGTTTTTCTAAAAATCTACTAGAATCTCATCTGGTCCGATCACCCTCCCTCTCTTATCCTACCAACAACCCTTCTAACCTCCTCAACTCTGAACCACCTACAATAACCAAAATCTCAATGACTTTTGAAGTGTACCAACTTACCTAGCTCAATATCTCTATCTCCTTTTTTGTTTAAGAGTTTATGAAAGTAAGCTTGCCACCTTAGTCTATTGGAAGTCTCATCCACCAACACCTCACCCTTTTCATCTTTGATGCACTTCACTTAGTCCAAGTTATGAGCTTTTCTTTCTCTCTCTTTTGCGAACCTATACAATCTCTTGTCCTCGCTTTTATCACTTAGCTCCTCATATAGACATTCAAACGCTGCTGTCTTGACACTCGTTACCGCCATCTTTACTTATGACTTAATCGTCTTATAGATTTCCTTAAGCCTTTGCTTTTCATCCTCATCCTTACACTCTAACAACTTCATATAAGCAATCTTTTTAGCTTTCACTTTGCCTTGAACTTTGTCATTTCACCACCAATCACCCTGATGTCCACCAAAGGTCCCTCTCGAAACTCCTAGTACCTCGGTAGCTACCTTTCTAATGTAACTAATAGTAGTGTCCCACATGTTCACATTTTCGGCACTACTCCACGCCTCCAAGTTTCTCAATGTTTCTTCTATCTCTTAAGAAAGGGAAGGAGTCAGGCCTCCCCATCTAATCCTCAGTTAGGTATAAATAACCTTCTTCTTATTATCTCTCTTAATATCTAAATTCATCACTAGAAGCCTATATTTAGTGGAAATATTTTCACTTGGAATAACTTTGCGATTCTTACAAAGGATTCTATCACCCTTTCAGAGAAGTAGGTAATCAATCTGAGTCTTAGCTACCACACTGTGATAGATAATCAAGTGATTTTCCTTCTTCAAGAAACATGAGTTAGCAATAACCAACTCAAAGGCTTTGGCAAAATCCAAGAGAGACGTCCCACGCCCATTCCTCTCCCCAAAATGAAACCCTCTATGGACATCTCCAAACCCACTAGTGGTTGCCCCAATATGCCCATTAAAGTCTCCCCCAATGAAAAACTTTTTTATCTTTGAAATGCCTCCCACAACCTCATCCAAATCTTCCCAAAAGAGCCTTTTGACTTCCTCATCCAGGTCCACTTGAGATGCATAAGCACTAACTATATTCATTACGTGCCTACCACCACAAATTTAATAGACATCATCCTATCGTTAAACCTCCTAACCTCCACCACATATTCCCTAAATCCCTCATCTACTAATATATCTATACCATTTCTATGCTTAGAACCACCCGAGTACCATAACTTGAATCCGTCTATGTCCCAAGCTTTGGTCCCTACCCATCTAGTCTCCTGAACACATGCTATATTAATATGTTTCTTCTTAAGACACTTTACTAGCTCTATGGATTTCTCTGTAAGTGATCCTATATTCCATGACCCTACCTTAACTTAGATAAGCCTGTATCCCTCTTACCATCCCTACCTCTTACCTTCGACCCCAATAGATGACATGACCCTAATCCATTATTAGATCCTGATGTCACTAAAGTAAGAACTAATAATTGACTAAGCTACAAAGATCAAGAAGATATACATCAAGTGATATACACAAGGAATACTATACAATAAATAATAATAAAGGAATACAATAAATTTTACAATGAACAAATATATATGAACTGGAAAATGTAAGGTTATCTATCCAATTAAGAAAATAGATAGTATGGATTATTGTATATATAACTGTTAAGAACAATTTTATGGATTTCTATTATTTCATATAAACAAGATTAGGACTAGGAGCAATGTTTATGTGAAAAACTTAGAGATAAACAGTGACGATGGAGCTAGGACAAGAAGAAACAAGAGATGGCAGAAATTGAACAAGAAATATATATGAACAGGAAAAATGAAATATATCACCTGAATAGTGTTGTATCTTGAAGAATTCTGAGGGGAAACTGGAATTGGACGTCGCTGAAAAATACCTTATATCATCGAAAATTTTTGTAGATTGTGGAGATGACTTGACATTGCCTGAAAATACCATAGATCGCCGTAGTATCTTGAAAACTCTGGTTCGCCGGAGACTTTGCCAGAGAAGGGCCAAATTACCGGAGATGAAGGTCGCAAAGAGGTATCTAACCGGAGAAGAATATCACAATATTCTCTCCCAAAATGTATGCCAGTTGAGTAGAAAGAGAAAAAAATGGCTAGTTGCCAGCGAAAATAGTTGCCAGAAATCAATTGGTTCTGATAGAGAAGTTATCGGGAACCGTAGTATGCAAAAACCAAGAACAAAAAAGTTCCCTTGGAAAGAGATGGAGAGTATGAATCCTCCACCTAATTCCGTCAATTAAACAACTTGCCGATCAAAGGAGTGATCGAGTAGAAAATTGAATCCCTTTCACATAAAAAATATTCTAGTACAATAATAAGGGGTTTCAAAAATTGCCTTAGCTCACCACTTGAAGGATATAAACCTTCTAAATTTGAAATGTTCAATGGGACTGGTGATCCAAAGGCATATATGAGAATGTACTATGACAAGTTAGTTGAATTTGAAAAAAATGAATGACTACGAATGAAATTATTTGTGAGAAGTCTCACAGGAGATGCTTTGTCATGGTATATTGTACAAGATTCAAAGAAGTGGTCAAAATAGACTAATATGACTTCTAATTTCATGAAATGCTTTGAATTTAATATTGAGAATGCTCTTGATTGGTTTTACATTCAAAATTTAAAGAGAAAGCCTACAAAATCATTTAGCGAATTTGCAATAAGATGGAGGTTTGAAGCTGCTAGGGTTCGACCTCCGATGGAGGAATTTCAAATGAAAAAAATTCTTTATTCATGCCCATAAGCCACAATATTATAAGAGAATGATGCTCATAGAAGATCACATATTTTATGATATTATCAAGCTGGGTAAGAAGATCGAAGAAGAGATAAAAAAATGGCATTGTAACAAATTTAGAGGCATTACAAGCTAGTAGTAAGACTTCACAGTTTGGTAGGACCAATGAGGACAAAGGTGATAAAGAAATGAATATTGTATTGACAGCACATGATCCAAAAAAACCCTTATTCATCAAGCACCTCCACCTCTACTCCAATGCCCAGCACCCATATATCAAGTCCCTCCACCTGCAATTAATGAATGAAAGATTCATAGAAAGCTGTCAAGGCATCAACGATCCCATCAATTCACAAGATCGTAAGCCAATATGGAGAAAAGTCTACCCAAGAAGTATACTCATTTAGATGAACCCATGGCTCAATTATATGAAAGATTGAGGGTAGCTAGCTATACCTCTCATGTTCCTGAAATTGTGATGAAAACACATACAAAATGGTCGACCATACTAAAATTTGTGCTTATCATTCAGGGATGAAGGAACATACCATAGAAGATTGTCGAATTTTGAGAGATCAAATTCAAACATTGATTGATACCAAGTTGATGCATGTGAAAAATTATGGTCACAATCATTATTGATGTCTAAGCATGACTCATACTTGATTGGCATTAGTAAAGAGGAACTTGTGATGTTTATCCTTTTTAAATTTTCAAGCACTTGGATGATTACTTTAGGATTTTTCAATTTGGCTATTATGATATGTACTTGGGGAAAAATGATGTTGCTTTTGTGATTTCTTTAATGTAATATAAACTACATTTGACCTTATTCCTATTTAAGAGAGATACGTAGGTGCTCCTATGGGGCTCGATCATATCATTATAAAAATTTTCAATTTCCCTTTTCGAGTGTAACTAGGGCAGAATTTTTTAGAGGATCTCAAAAATTCTATTGAGAAGCATTTGTACATACTAAAACTTGACATGACAATGAACTGGGGTAGAATTTTTGAGGCGACCTCAAAATTTTTGTCTTAATTTACATAGAAGCAGAAAGGCATTCTGAATTATAACTAGGATAGAAAATGTTTAGAGGTCCTCAAAAATTTCATATGAGGTTGCACATGAAGACATTAAGATTTTTGAGTTCAAGTTCAAGAACAAGGAAATTGTGATTGGAAGGGAAAGCAAAAGATGAGTTGAGGCACGAATCAATCTCTCCTTTTTACAACTTACAATTTTCTTTGAGTGCAGGAATTATAGGTTCAGGTCTATTCAAGGCCAAACATTGTCTTTTGGAAGACAATTGGAAGCTATCCGAGGCTAAGCACTATCCTTTGAAAGTTGATTGGTTAAGCTCTGCCATTCAAGAAGTTACCCGAAGCTAAGCACAGTCCTTTGAAAGTTGATTGGTTAAGCTCTATCTTTCAAGAAGCTACCCAAAGCTAAGCACTGTTATTTGGAAGTTGATAGGTTAAGCTCTACCTTTCAAAAAGTTTCCCAAAGCTAAGCACTATCCTTTGGAAGTTGATTAGTTAAGCTCTACCATTCAAGAATTTACCCAAAGCTATGACCTTTTTTGAATTCCAGAAGACCCCTTTTTTCAGTGAAACCTCTCTCCCTCAACACCTTCCTCTCTTTCTCCATGTCACCATCTTCCTCCCCCTCTGATCTCCTCCTCTTTCTCTCATCGTTCTGGCTAAAATCACCGCTAGAAAACCCCAACTAAAAACCCTGTCTGTTCCATGTTTTGGACAAAGATAGCTCCCAAAGAATCTAAAAGCTTGCCAGAAAAAGACCCCTTTTTACTCCTTTCGCCAGGGGCAAACACCCCTAAAATAGCCACCGGTCGACCCTGTCGCCTCTTTTACCTTCCTCCTTTTTTGGCTGGAAAAAACCATCAAACGACCCCAAACACCCAACAGCCCTTCTTCCTCGCCTCTTCTTCCTTTTGCTAGAAAATGAGCTCTCTATCTAACCACCAATGTATTCAAGGGAACTCCAGTCAGTAGCGATAGTGATACCGACGCATTTTTGTAAGGATTTATGTTGAGGTGAAATTATATTTTTAGATTCATATAAGATTTCTTCATGCCTGTGTTGCAAATTTTATCTTTAATTTGAATGTTGGTGGAGTTCTTACCTTCCAAACCCGCTTATCCAGAAAGTTTTATATTTTGTTGGTCCTGAATTGTATGTTTGCAGGTATGGATAAGAATGTTTGTAATTGAAGTAATTTTGAGTATTTGATGGGTTGTCTTAATTTTTGTCAATCGACTGATTTTCTTGATTTTGTTAGATTAGGATGAATTAGCATGATTATGATATAATTTGTTCAAAGATCTGGCTAGTTGATTGTTTTGGGAGTTAAGTATAGTAGGATAGGATATTGTGTGAATAATTTTTGTAGGATAACCTTAATTTTGATTTGTTGAAATTCTTATATTTGGTAAAATTTGTCTAGCCTCTAATTGGGTTTTCTTTGTGGTCATAACTTATACGCTACAACAATATTGGTACCTGTTATTAACTATTTTGTCTTTATTAATTGATCAAATCATGATCTATTTTGGTTGCCGTAAATAAATTTGTAATTATATTCTCCTCTTTGCCTTGTTTGGAAAAAAATCAAATAAAAATGGGGGTTTTTACTTGTTTATTTTTGGTAAACATGCATAATTTACAGCTTTAGTTTGTCTCTTTTATCTGATTAAGGAAATTTTTATTTTTGACTGATTCTTAATTACTCCTTTTCCTTTTATTTACTTGGCCTTGTTTGCTATATAAGCCCCACCCTTTTTTCATTCAAAAGGGCATGCAATTCTCTTCATGAATACTTTATACGAAAAATTGGTTCTCTTCTGCTTCAAAATCCTCGTCCACATTCTGCTCTTTTCAATTAAAAAAAAGAGTTTATTCTTTGCAATCCTTTTTCTGTCAAATCAAGATTAAGTTGATTTTAATTACTGGTTAGTCTTCACTCTCTTATTTTTACATTCTTAAATTGCTTGTTTATTTGATTTGTTATTTTTTTATTTGGTTATTGAGTACTGCTAGTTGTTTAGTTTTGCAGGTTCTTTTTAGTTTGAAGAGTCGCCTGGGATAGGAGGAGGATGCCCTTTAAAATCTTTCTTGTTTCATGTTATTGTTGTATTTTATTTTTCCGCAAAAGAAGATGTAATAAAATAATAGTGAAAACTGGGGTCATTGTTGTGTGGGGGCGGGGATTATGTACTACGTGCATTTCTTTTTAATTTTTTAAAAATAATTTTCTTTATACTCAAATTTTCTTCTAAAATTTTTGTCTAGCCTCTTTTCAAACTTGAGCTAGAAAATGCATAAAATAAAAGAGCTATCTCCTAACCTATAGTTAGTGAGAGAGCCAAAAAGGAATTACGAGATCTAATTCCACCTTTTTAAAAATTAGCCGACATGTCCTCGGGAGTATCACCTACCAAATTTTAAAAGGGATTACATGTACTTATATGTAAATATTTATGTGTATATATATTATATCATGATTTCACCACTTTTTTTCAAACAAAAAATTATACACTATTTTTCCTTAGATCGAT
>DF364880.1:8589-28266 GCA_000787875.1 Solanum virginianum | reverse complement strand
TCCCAAGGGGGAGATGGTGCCCTTAGGTACCAAGGTAGGTTCTGTGTGCCTAATGTTGATAGCTTAAGGGAGTTGATCTTGAAACAACCTCAAAAAGTGCTTGAAAATATGCCTCGAAAGTGCCTAAAATTATAATTTCCATTTATCTCAAAAATCCATACGTGATATCAAAAATCTGATTTCATATTCTTGATCAGGGTGTTAGATTAAGTGGGAAATAAGTCTAACCCTAATTTTTAAGAAACTATATCAAAATTTGAAAATTGCAAAAATGCAATTTCTAATGTGCATCTGCACCCCTAGTGCGACGCGCAAAGGGTGCGCTACTATGTATTTTTTTTACACTATTTTTCTATCTCGGTCAAAGACTTTTGGGTTAATCTATGATCTATTGGGAGATTTGATAAAGGAATTTGATATATATTATTTAAGGGTGTTACCAAGTATGTATTAATGATTTTACACTAAATTTTATATATGATTCGACTCTTGAATTGCATGGTTTTGCACTAGCACTGCACACCCGCTAAGTGTTTGATAAAATGTCCGGTTAATGTATTTTGAGAAATTGAAGGTCCAATGCATGTCTTATGAGTTGAATGACTTTATGATGATAAAAGGAACGTATGTATATGATATTTTCCTATATAGTGTTGGAAAGTGACCATGCCTTACTCGAGGGGTTAAGAGCCTGGGCAACCACATCGAGGGGTTTGTACCTTGATACTAATCAAGGGGTTGTGCCTTGACAACTAGGTTGAGGGGTTACTACCTCAATCACCAGGGGTGGTAGGGTGTGACCATCCACCAACAAATCAAGGGGTTCACCCCTTGGTAACCAAGTTGAGGGGTTAGTTCTCAATCACCATGGGTGGTAGGGTGTGACCATCCACCAACAAATCAAGGGGTTCACCCCTTGGTAACCAAGTTGAGGGGTTAGTTCTCAATCACCATGGGTGGTAGGGTGTGATGATCCACCAACCAACCAAAGGGGTTTATACCTTGGTAACGTATGGGTTTTATGATGACGGTCTCTTCTTATGCATGTATTATGTTATATGTAAGCATATTTTTCTTAAGCATTGAACATACATGTCATATTGTTATTATGCTATCTATTGCTTACTATTATGCATTTTCATTATGATGCCTCTCTTGTCGTATTGCGTCCTATATACTTAGTACATTTAAATGTACTAATGCATACTCTATGCCTATATGATGTTATTATGTAGGAACCGGAGCCCCACTTGATCATCCATCTCCACATGGCTAGTATGACTTCTCTCAAGCTAGTTGGTGACTCCTCCATTTTGGGGACAATATCTATGTTCTTATGCTATGTATTACCACTCTCTTTATTTATTTTATAGTTTGACTATGAGGGTGAGCCCAGTTGCTTGTCTTGGCCCCTGCTAAGTTTTATGGTTAGAGGTATTGTTAGACATGTTATGTAGAATGCCATGAGCTTTGACTGTTGTTGTGACAAACTTGGTATCAGAGCACTAGGTTGTTAATGGTTATGGCATCCAACACACCACGTCGATTAAAGTCTTATTAATGGTTGTGTTGTGTATCACAATTATGAGTAAGAGACTATGAGATATTTTAGGAAATATTTCCCTTTTTCTTACTCTATGTCGTGATATAGAAGTTAAGGTAAGAGTTTCCCTGCTAAGGATTGTTCTTTGCTATGCTAGATCATGCCTCACATAAGAGGAATAAAAGCCCGACCACCTGAGGGACAATCGGCTTATGCTGAGCTCTGGGATGCTCCCACTTTGCTTGCACAAGTTGTGGCTAATCAAGCCAATCAAGGGGTCCAAGCCCCTCATGCTCCTACACCGACATCTCAGGTAAGAGACTTCATGAGGATGAATCCCCTAGAATTCTCTGGGTCTAAGGTAGATAAGGATCCTCAAGAGTTTATTAATGATGTCTACAAGGTTTTGGCTATTATCAGTGTTAGATCAAAAGAGAAGGCAGAGTTGATGGCTTACCAACTCAAAGAGGTGACAAAAATATGGTTTATCAATGGAAGGAGGAGAAGGGAATCAATAATGTGGTGCACTGGGAGGAGTTCAAGGCGGCTTTTCTTAATCGATTCTTCCCTCTTGAACTTAGGGAAGCCAAGATGGTGGAATTTATAAATTTGAGACAAGGGTCTATGAGTGTGAGAAAGTATGCCCTCAAGTTCAATCAACTCTCTAAATATGCTCCCCACTTGGTTGCCGACCCAAGGTCTAGAATGAACAAGTTTGTGATGGGTGTTTCCAATTTGGTAAGTGAAGAATGTCGGTCTGCCATGTTGATTAGTGACATGGATTTGTCCCGATTAATGACCTATACTAAACAAATAGAGGAGGAGATCCCGTTTGATGACCTATGTCGAGCAAATGGAGGAGGAAAAGTTGAGGAAGAGGAGGGGTGATGAGGCTAAGAGGGCCTGCTTTGAGGGTAGGTTCCAAAGTTGAAAGGGTGGCCAGCTCCATCAAGGACAAGGGTCTTCTCATGCTTCTAAGAGAGGGTTTGCCAATGACATCCCAAGGGCCCAAGGTGTTGGTGGTGTGGTCCCTGATAATATGTGTCAAAAATGTGGTAGGGGTCATGGGGGCCCATGTTTGAGAGATACTAATACATGTTATGGGTGTGGGGAAGTTGGTCACAAAAAGATTTGTAGTCCTCGTAACTGCAATAAGTGTAAGGAGGTCCATCCACAAGGTGCAAATGTGGTTCCTCTAGGAAGGGGTGGTCAACAAGGTAGTGCCCCAAGGTAAAATCAATTTTCTGCTTTACATGGGAGGCAAGGGGTTGATAAGGTGCCCGATGTCGTCACTGGTATATGAAAAGTCTTTGATTTTGATGTGTATGCATTTATTGATCCGAGTGCCGCTCTTTCTTTTGTTACCGCTTCTGTTGCCAAAAATTTTCATATTGAACTTGAATTGTTATGTGAATCTTATGAGGTGTCTACTCGTATTGGTGCATTTATTGTTGCTAGGAAGGTCTATAGAAATTGTCTCATTTGCATCTTGCATAAAATATTGTCTTGTGATCTTGTTGAGTTGGACATGGTTGATTTTAATGTCATTCTTAATGGTTAATAAAAATTGTCCCATTTGCATCTTGCATAAAATATTTCGTTGTCATCTTGTTGAGTTAGACATGGTTGATTTTAATGTCATTCTTAGGATGGATTGGTTGCATGCATATTATGCCTCTATTGATTGTAGAGCCTATAGTGTCAAATTCCAATTCCCAAATGAATCTGTTCTTGAGTGGAAAAGTCCTGATGTGGTGGTCAAGGGTAGGTTCATCTCTTGCATAAAGCCCATAAGTTCATCTCTAAGGGGTGTGTTTATCATCTTGTGAGGGTTAGGAATGTAGAGTCCAAAGTCCTACCCATAGAGTTGGTTTCGGTGGTAAATGAGTTACTCGATGTCTTCCCAAATGGCCTTCCTAGTGTTTCTCTCAAAAGGGGAATAGATTTTGGTATAGACCTCCTCCCTAATACTCAACCCATTTCTATTCCCTCTTACCATATGGCCCTAGTGGAGTTAAAGGAGTTAAAGGAGCAATTGAGGGACTTTTTGGAGAAGTGTTTTATTAGGCCTACCCAATCACATTGGGATGCACTGGTATTATTTGTGAATAGAAAGATGGGTCTCTTAGAATGCGTATTGACTACCGGCAACATAATAGGGTCACCATCAAGAGTAGGTATCTTCTTCCAAGAATTGATAATTTGTTTGACAAATTGCAAGGGGCTAGCCACTTCTCTAAGATTGATCTTCGGTCCCGGTATCATCAAGTGAAGGTGAGGGAGTGTGATATTCCCAAGATGACCTTTCGAAATAGGTATGGGCATTATGAGTTTGTTGTGATGTCCTTTGGGTTGACCAATACTCCAGCCATCTTCGTGGATATTATGAATAGGGTCTTTAAAACCTACCTTAATTCGTTTGTTGTGGTCTTTACTAATGATATTTTGATCTATTCACATAGTGAGAAGGAGCATATAGGTCATTTGAGAGTGGTACTACAAAGATTGAGGGAAGAGAGGTTGTATGCTAAATATGAAGAGTGTGAATTTTGGTTGAAAAAAGTTGCCTTTCTAGGTCATATGGTATTGGGGATGGTATTAAGGTGGATCCTAAAATGACGGTTTGATTAGAAATTGGCCTAGACCATTGACTCCATCGAATATTAGGAGCTTCTTGTGCTTAGCGGGTTACTATCGAAGGTTGGTGAATGGGTTCTCTTCTATTGCTTCTCTTATGACCAAGTTGACTCAAGCCAAATTTGTGTGGACCGATGAGTGTGAAAAGAGTTTCCAAATATTAAAAGATAAGCTTTTGTCTACTACTATATTGTCACTATCAGAAGGGCTAGAAGGATTTTTTGTGTATTGTAATACTTCTACAGTTGATTTGGGTTATGTGTTCATGCAAAATAGAAAGGTGATAGCCTATGCTTCTGGGCAACTCAAAGTCTATGAAAAGAATTATCCTACTCATGGTATCATGTTTTTTACTTTGAAAATTTGGCATCATTATTTGTATGGGGTGCATGTTGATGTGTTTACTGATCATAAGAGTCTCCAATATGTGTTCACTCAAAAAGTTCGCAACTTTAGGCAAATAAGGTGGTTAGAACTTCTTAAGGTTTATGATATGAGTGTGCAATATCATCCCAATAAGGCTAATATTGTGGTGGATGCTTGGAGTCTGGTGTATATACTGCTTATGTTGATGGCGGGGGCATAGAGATAGCTAAGGAGGTCCATCGGTTGGCTAGATTGGGTGTTAGGTTGGAAGAGGTTGATAATGGTAGCATTATGGTTGTTGATGGTTCAAAGTCCTCCTTGGTTGAAGAGGTAAAAGAAAAGCAAGATCTTGATCCCTCCTTGTTAGAATTGAAGGCATTGGTAAAAGATGGTAAGGTAGAGGTTTTCTCCCAATGGGGAGATGGTACCCTTAGGTACCAAGGTAGGTTGTGTGTGCCTTGTGTTGATGTGTTGAGAAAGAAGATTCTTGATGAGTCTCACAATTCTTCCAATTTTATCCACCCCGGTTCTACTAAGATGTATAGAGATTTGAGAGATATATTTTTGTGGGGAGGTATGAAAAGAGACATTACCAAATTTGTTCCCGGTTGCCATAGTTGCCAACAAGTCAAAGCCGAGCTCAAAGGTCGGGTGGCCTAGCCCAAGACATAGAGATTCCTACTTGGAAGTGGGAAGAGATTAATATGGATTTTGGGGTTGGGTTGCCCAAGAATAGATAGGGTTTTGATTTCATTTGGGTTGTGGTTGATTGGATGATGAAATCATCTCACTTTCTACCAGTTAAGACCTCATCTGGGGCTGAAGATTATGCTAGGTTGTACATTCATGACTTGGTGAGGTTGCATGGGGTTCCTTTATAAATCATATCAGATCATGGTGCTCAATTTACTTCACATTTTTGGAGGTCTTTCCAAAGTGGTCTTGGTACCAAAGTTAAACTTAGTACGGCCTTCAACCCTCAAACGGATGGACAAGCTGAAAGAACTATCCAAACACTTGAGGATATCCTTCCTAGTGTTTCTCTCAAAAGGGGAATAGATTTTGGTATAGACCTCCTCCCTAATACTCAACCCATTTCTATTCCCTCTTACCATATGGCCCTAGTGGAGTTAAAGGAGTTAAAGGAGCAATTGAAGATTTGTTGGAGAAGGGATTTATTAGACCTATCAAATCACCCTGGGGTGCACATACATCACCGGTTGGGTGGTTTGAGGTTGGAGAGGTGGCTTTGTTGGGTCTTGATCTGGTTATGGATGCTATGGAGAAGGTAAAGATGATTAGAGTAAGGTTGAAGATGGCCCAAAGTCGCCAAAAGTCTTATGCCGATGTGAGGAGGAGGGAGCTTGGGTTTAAGGTTGGTTAATGGATCTATTTGAAAGTGTCACCCATGAAGAGTGTGGTTCAGTTTGGAAAGAAGGGTAACTAAGTCCAAGATTTATGGGTCTTATAGGGTGAGGAGGAGGATTCGTAAGGTGGCCTATGAGTTGGAATTGCCTAGTGAAATGGAATTGGTTCATCTGGTCTTCCATGTGTCTATGTTGAGAAAGTGTGTGGGGGAGCCTAATGCTATTATGCCTCTTGATGTTGTAGGGGTAGTTGAATACAACTTGACATATGAAGAAGTTCCAGTAGAGATCTTGGATAGACAAGTGTAGAGGTTTAGGAACAAGGATGTTGCTTCCGTTAAGGTCCTTTAGAGGAATCAACATTTCGAAAGTGCTACATGGGAGGTCGAAGCGGACATGCAAAAGTGATATCCTTATCTCTTCTATCCTACTCAAGCCTAAGGTACTAATTTTAAGTCTTCTATGTGATTTCATGTCTCATGTTCCAGCCCCTAAGTCATTTGGATGCATTCATGTTTATATTGATAGAGTTCATGGTGATTTTACACTTATGTTGAGATTTTGAAAATGGTGTTTTATGTGTATTGTTGCATTCTTGTTTGGGCTGACCTCTTCATGATTACTCTTCTCATATACATTGTTTGACATTCGAGGACGAATGTTTCTGAGGAGAGACATTGAAACGACCCCAAAAAGTGCCCGAAATTGTGCCTCAGAAGTGCTCGAAATTGTAATTTCTATATATCTCAAAATCCATGTGTGATATCGAAAATCCAACATCATATTCTTAATTAGGGGGTCAAATTGAGTGGGAAATGGGTCTAACCCCAATTTTTAAGTAACCATATCAAAATTTGAAAATCGCAAAAATGCGATTTCTAGTGTGCATCCGCGCCCCTGGCGCGACGTGCCAAAGGTGCACTACTGTGTATTTTTTAACATTATTTTTCTATCTTGGTCCAAGACTTTTGGGTCTTGGGCCTAAGTATTTCCATGCGTGAAAATACCAATACTTAGCCATATTTCAACCTCATAACATTCAAGACATTCCCCAATACTCACTCAAACACTTAGACTCATATTTCATTCCAAATTTCAAGTTCCAAAATTCATCTGGATCTTAAGGTTCTCATTCAAGCTTCAAGTCCATATTTCCAATCTTTTTCAAGGATTCTCCAAAGTCAAGGTATGTGGGTTTCTTTCATGGTTTTCTTTCACTCATGATGCCTAAGCTTTCTTTTGCTTAAAATTGCATGATTTAAAGTTGATTTACTCATGGGTCTTACTTATTATGAATGTCATAGCACAATATGTTGGGGTTTCATGAAATTGTGATTGTTTTAGCATGTTTTGAGCTATGAGTCTAAAATTTATTGTGAGATTTTATAAAGGATTTTGATGTATATTGCTTGAGGGTTTTACCGAGTATATATTGATGGTTTTACACTGAATTTTCTAGCATGATTCCACTCTTGAATTTCATGGTTTTGCACTAGCACTACACACTAGCCAAGTGTTTGATAAAATGTCCGGTTCATGTATTTTGAGGAATTAAAGGTCCAATGCATGTCTTATGAGTTGAATGATTTTATGATGATGAAAGGAACATATTTACATGATATTCTCCTGTATAGTGTTGGAAAGTGTCCATGCTTTACTCGGGGGGTTTAGAGCCTAGTAACCATGTCGAGGAGTTTTTACTTTGATACTAATCAAGGGTTTGTGCCTTGATAACCAGGTTAAGAGGTTAGTACCTCAATCACCAAGGGTGATAGGGTGCGACTATCCACTAACCAATTATGGGGTTCGTACCTTGGTAACTGAGTTGAGGGGTTAGTTCCTCAATCACCATGGGTGGTAGGGTGCGATGATCCACCAACCAAACAAAGGGTTTTATACCTTTGTAACCTACGAGTTTTATATGATGGTCTCTTCTTACATATGTATTATATTATATGTAAGCATATTTTACTTAAGCATTGAACATACATGTCATATTGTTATTATGCTATCTATTGCTTACTATTATGCATTTTGATTATGATGCATATTCTTGTTGCATTACATCCTACATACTTAGTACATTCAAACGTACTAACGCATACTCTAGGCCTACATGATGTGACCATATAGGAACCGGAGCACTACTTGATCATCCACCTCCATGTGGTTAGTACGACTTCTCTCCAGCTAGTTCGTGAGTCCTCTATTTTGGGTACAACATCTTTATTTTTATGCTATCTATTACAACTCTCTTTCTTTATTGTATATTTTGACTATGAGGGCAAGGCCGATTACTTATCTTGGCCCTGCTAAGTTCTATGGTTAGAGGTGTTGTTGGACATGTTATATATAATTCCATAAGCTTTGATTCTCTCTTGATGCTAACGTTTATGATATAAAAGTTGTCCCTTAGTCCTGGTTATCCCTTTTTACTATCTCTTATTGTATTTTATTGCTTTCGTGACCAAGGATGTGTAATGATATGTTAAAAGGCATGCTTGGGGTCCTTTCGGGTTCCCCATGCATCGTGTCATGCCTAGGCCCTAGGATTGGGTCATGATAGATCTTGAAGGAGGCCCATAATTCATCCTATTTTATTCACCCCAATTCTACAAAGATGTATAGAGACTTGACGGAGGTGTATTGGTGGGGTGGTGTGAAGAGGGATATTGCCAAGTTCATATCCAGATGTCACAATTGCCAATAAGTAAAAGCTGAACATCAATGTCTGGGTGCCCTAGCCCAACACATAGAGATTCTTACTTGGAAGTGGGAACAGATCAACATGGATTTTGTGGTTGGGTTGCCTAAGACTAGGAAACACTTTGATTCTATTTGGGTTATTGTGGATAGAATGACAAAGTCGGCTCACTTTCTACTAGTCAAAACCACTTATGGTACGGAAGATTATGCCAATTTATACACCCATGAGTTGATTAGATTGCATGGGGTTCCCTTGTCTATCATTTTGGATCATGGTGCTCAATTCACTTCTCGCTTTTAGAGGTCTTTCCAAAGAGGTTTTGGTACCAAGGTTATGCTTAGCACGGCAATTCATCCTCAAGCGAATGGTCAAGCCTAGAGAACTATCCAAACTCTTGAGGATATGCTTAGAGTTTGTGTTTTGGAGTTTTAGGGTAGTTGGGATGAACATCTTCCACTTATTGAGTTTGCTTACAATAATAGCTACCACTCTAGTGTTACTATAAAGAACAAGTATCCTCTAGAACATCTTCCACTTATTGAGTTTGCTTACAATAATAGCTACCACTCAAGCATTGGTATGACTCCCTTTGAAACTTTATATGGTAGGTATTGTAGATCCCCGATTGGATGGTTTGAAGTGAGAGAGATGGCTTTTCTAGGTCTGTATTTGGTCATGAAGGCCTTAGACAAGGTGAGGTTGATAAGGGAGAGATTGAAAACTGCCCAAAGTAGACAAAATTCGTACTTCGATATAAAGAGAAGAGATCTTGAGTTTAAGGTTAGTGATTAGGTTTACTTGAAAGTCTCATCCATGAATGATGTGGTCCGATTTAGAAAGAAAGGGAAATTGGGCCCAAGTTTTGTGGGTCCTTATAGAGTTTTGAGGAGAGTGGGTAAGGTTGCTTATGAGTTAGAGTTACCTAGGGAGATAAATATAGTTCATCCAGTCTTTCATGTATCCATGTAGAGAAAATGTGTGGGTAACCTAAGTGTTATAGTACCCTTAGAGGTTGAGTGTGTTGTAGAAGATAATTTGACCTATGAGGAGGTTTCGGTGGAGATTTTGGATAGACAAGTGAAGAAGTTAAAGACCAAAGTTGTAGCTTTCGTCAAGGTCCTTTGGAGGAATGAACAAGTTGAAAGTGCCACATGGGAAGCCGAAGCGGACATGAAAAAGCAATACCTATATCTCTTCCACTCTACTCAAGCTAAAGTATAACTTAAGTGCCCTATATGATTTCAAGTCTTAAGTTTTATCCCTCATGTTATTTCACATGCATTCATGTTTATGGTAACAAGTTTATGGTGATTATAGACTTTCATGTTGAGATTTTTTAAAATGATGTTTAAATGCATTTGTTGCATTTATGTCAGGCTGAAATCTTCATAATTACTTCTCTTACGTATGTTTCTTTAACATTCGGGGATGAATGTTCCCAAGGGGGAGATATTGAAACACCCCACATGCGTTTCGAGATGCCCTATAATCGTAATTTTCGTATATCTCAAAATCTATGCATGATTTTGAAAATTCAACTTCATATTCTTGATCGAGGATCGAAATTGAGTGGGAAATGGTATAACTCAAATTTTAGAGGACCCATAGTGAAAACTATTTTTTGCTAATTTTTGATTTCCAGTTGCTGTAGTGTATTATTTTCCTTGGTTTTTCTGTTTTAGCCAAGGGCATTAGGGTCATAGCCCTATACCCACTTAAACGTGAAATCACCCATACTTAGCTGTTTTTCATATCTATAACTCACAAAACCCTCTCTCAAACCTCTCTAAGACTCTATCAATTCTCTCATTCAAATCTAAGGATCTCAGGCTCAATTTTGGAACTCAAGGATTCATTTCAAGCTCTAAGTCTACTTCAAGTTAACTTTAAAGAATTCAAGGTTTAAGGTCTCTGGGTTTTACTCATGGAGCCCAATCTTCCCTTTTTATGAAAATTGCATGTTTTCAAGTTGTATTACCTATGGTTATCTTATACCATGGATTATGAATATAAATTATGTTGGGGTTTTATGAAGTATTGATTGATTATGCATGACTATCTCTTGCAAACTTATTCCATGAATTGATTAAGTCTATCGTGACTATGCATGTTTTGAGCTTTGAAACTATGAACTATCATAAGATTTTGAAATGGACTTCAAGGTACCCTACATGATGGTTTTATTACATGCTGGTGGGTTGATTTTCATTGAGTTTACTCATCTTATTTCAGTCTTGAATTGCTAGATTTTGAACAAACATCATGAACCCACCATGTGTTTGATAAAATAACAAGATAAGAATTCTCAAGTTATTGATGATTTATTACATGATTTACAAGTCAAGTGACTTCATGATGATTAAGGGCTTTCAAGTATGTTTTGAATTCATGAATAGTATCTATGATTTTACAAGTATCAAGTTAAGCCCTATGTCAAGTTTTTACCTCTTGTGAGCCATTCATGTTAAAGCAAGGGTTCATGTATGATTATGATCAATTCTCATGTTTCAAGTTAGGCTCACCATTAAAGGTCAAGTATGTTTAAGAGCTACTGATGTCTTGATTCCATGTTTATTACAAGTTATTAAAGTTATGATATTTACTCTCATGTTCAAGTTAGGCTCACTACTAGAGGTCAAGCATGTTTATGAGCTACTCAATTCATGTTCTTACAAGCTATTCAAGTTATGATTAAAGTATGATTATTTCAAGTATTCTGTGGGATTTTACTTAGCACTGATTGAGGCTTAAGATGGGGGCTCGACTCAAGAAGTCCTCATATAAAGTCTTTAGTCTCTACACTTTATGCCACCACAGGATTATGATTATTACTCTTGCTATACTAGTGGATTCATCTAGTTCATGATATCATGTTTAGTTTGCCTTGGCAAGTAGACCATACTTCATCGAGGGATGTCATGCCCGGTCACCTGAACCAAGAGGGTGTCAGGCCTAGGAGTCCAATTTGTAGCTGCTTGGTCTATATTGGTTGAGGTCACTTCCCACATATGTATGATCTATATATTTTGCAAGATGAATGATTTACAAGCATGTTTTATTATGAGCATTGATTATGCATGCCATAATAAGATTATATACCTATCATTTATGATTATGCATTTTGACTATATTGCCTATGTCTTGTTGGATTGTGTTCCCCATACTTAGTACATTCAAACGTACTAACGCATACTCTATGCCTACATGATATTACCATGTAGAGATCGGAGCTCCTTTTAATCATCCTCCACATGTATAGTTCGATACTTCGGAGATAAGCATTGGTGAATTCTCAAGTCCGAGGATACTATCTACACTACTCTTGCTATTTTGAGACGGCATTATGTTGAGCACTTGTTATTATGAGGATGAGCCCAAAAATTTTCTTGGCCCCCGCTTCATTCCATGTTAGAGGTGTTATTGGATATTATGATACACTTATGCTATGAGCTTGACTCTTTTATGCTTTTGTGATTATCAAAGACTTCCCTTAGCCCCACTTCCCTTTTTATTATGTCTTTTATTATTGTTTATTTTGCTTCCGCGACCAAGGAAGTGAGAATGATATGCTAAGAGGCTTGTTTAGGGTCCCTTCGAGTTCCCATTCGCCGTATCACATCTAGGCCCTAGGCTTGGGGCGTGACACTCATTCTGCGTTCGTGCTATAGAGTTTGTCTATATAAATTTATCTTTTAATTTGTGAATTTTTCGTATACAGAATTGTGACCATGCCTCCTAGAATGGCTGATAAAGGAAGATAGCATCCTGCCATAGAGAATGTTAACCATCCTAAATTGTTGGTACCTGGTGAGTAATCATCACAGGCTGACATCACCATTAGTGAACTTTGCCAAGCTCTCTAGATATTAGCATAGGCTATGACAACACCTGTTGCTAGATAGGGAGCAGTTAGACAAGATGCTTCAAGAGTCTATTAGTTCTTAAAGATAAACCTGTCCGAGTTCACGGCGTCTACATTAATAAGGATTTGGAGAACTATATAGAAGAGTTATAGAATGTTTTTATGTGATATATATGGTTGATGTTGATAGAGTGGAGTTAGCTGTCTACCAGCTCAAAGGCGTTACTAGGCTGTGATTTGACCTGTGGAAGAAGAAATGAGGAGAGGGTGCCCCAATTCTAACATAGGCAATGTTTGAGGAAGCTTTCTTGGGGAGCTTCTTCCCGAGAGAATTAAGGGATGCCAAGGTAAGAGAGTACTTGAATTTGAAACAAGGCTCCATGAATAAGTAAGAATATGGTCTCAAGTTTACTGAGATGTCTCGCTATGCTCTAAAGATGGTTACAAATATGAGAGTGAGAATATGTTTGTATGTTGATGGTGCTAAACAAGGGGCCAAAGAAGGATGAGAGGGGAGCCATACTTGTTAGTGATATAGATATAGAAAGGTTGATGACTTATGTATAGTAAACTAATGAGGAGAGGTAGCAGGATAGGGAAGAATAGAAGAATGAGAAATCAAAGGCATCCAGCCATGGGGTTGGGAAAAGAGGGAATGAGAATGGTAACAGAATTCAGTCAGGGCCAGTGCTACCATCCACCTGTGTACCTGTACCCAGAAATAGGAATGAGCAAGAGATCTCAAAATTTCAAAGCCCAGGGATCTCAACCACAGGCTAGTATGGCTCAAGGTTAGCATGGTAAGCCACTATGTGGGAAGTGTGGCAAACTTCACTTGGGAGAATATTGTGAGGGAGGTGATATGTGCTTTAAGCGTGGCTAGATGAGTCACTTCTAGAGAGATTATCCAAAGTGGGACAACAAGGTTCAATTTTCTACAGCAGCACCATAAGTTAAAGGAACTCAGAAGGGTACTACTTCTAGCACGAGTGCGGCTAAAAACTATTTGTATGCCACAAATAGTCACTAAGATCAGAAAAAACTCCCTAGATACTCTGATGGGTATGATTCAAGTCTTTACTCTTGATTGTCATGTTTTGATAGATCCTAGTGTCTCCTTATCATTTTTGTCTCCTTATATGGCTAGTAGATTTGGTAGAACTCCTAAGTGTCTTTTTGAACCTTTCAGTGTATGAACTCTTGTTGGTGATTCTATTCTAGTTGAGAGGCTCTATAGGGATTGTTCTGTGTCAATCTATCATAGAGATACCACGACCAACTTAGCTAAGCTACACATGGCTTATTTTGATGTGATTCTAGGTATGGACTGGCTTTATGCCTATTATGTCTCTGTCAATTATAGAACTCAAACTGCTAAATTCAAATTCCCAGATGATCCTGTCTTAGAATTGAAGGGTAGTCTTGCTATACCTAAGGGTCAATTCACCTTCTACCTTACCGCTAGAAAGTTAATCTCGAAAGGGTGAATTTATCATATCATTAGAGTCAAAGATGATATTGTTGTTTCTCTTACTCTTGAGTTAGTTTTCATTGTGAATGAGTTTCTTGAGGATTTGCCCAGAGTCCCTCCTGATAGGGAGATTGACTTTGGGATTGATGTTCTACCCAATACTCAACCTATTTATATTTCAACTTATAGAATAACTCATGCTGAGTTTAAAGAACTAAAAAAGCAATTGAAATATTTGATAGATAAAGGTTTCATTAGGCAGAGTGTCTCACCTTGGGGTACTCTAGTACTATTCATGCGAAAGAAAGATGGGTCTCGCTGAATGTGTGTGTCGATTATAGGCAACTGAATAAGGTCACCAACAAGAATAAATATCCTCTCCTCAAGATAGATGATTTGTTTAACTTCAAGGTGCATCTTGTTTCTCGAAGATAGACCTTAGATTAGGTTACCATTAATTGAAAGTGAGAGAATCGGATATCTTAAAGACAACCTTCTAGACTCATTATGGCCATGTTGAGTTCTTCATCATGTCCTTTGGATTGACTAATGCACCTGCCTTTATGGACTTTATCGATTGGGTGTTTAAGCCTTATCTTGATTTGTTTGTTATTATATTCATTGATGATATTCTGGTCTACTCCAAGAATAAGGAAGAGCATGCTCATTACCTTAGAGTTATCCTCCAAACTCTTAAAGATAGAGAATTGTATACAAAGTTCTCCAAGTGTGAGTTCTAGCTTGCATCAGTAGCTTTTTTGGGTCACGTAGTATTTGGAGATGGTATTCGAGTTGATACCCAGAAAATTAAGACAGTGAATATTGGCCTAAACCCATATCAGTAACTGACATAAGGAGTTTATTGGGTTTGACCGGCTATTATTGTAAATTGGATAAGGGATTCTCATCTATATCATCATTATTGACTAGGTCACCGAAAACAATGTTAAGTTTCAATGGTTTGATGCTTTTGGGAAGAGTTATCACGATCAAAAATAGATCGCAACTAATAAAAGATAAATAAGCAGGAACAACTCATAAGATATAAGAAGTCTCCCGAAACGTGGAGTCATGAGTACAAGAGCATCTAAAATAGTACTGAAGAGTAAATACAATTTTCTCAAAAGTAAATACAATATTGTCTCATAGCATCTGATACAAAGTCTGAAGTAAAGCAATAAAGAGAGTTCCAAAGATCCACAACGACTCAAACTTTGAGCCTCACCACTGAGATTTGGATGGTCACAGTAGCACTCAGATGGAAAGATCAACTACCTTGTCATGTACCCTATGCACGATCTTCAGAGAGAAAACAAAATAGGAGCCAGTATATCGAAATATACCTAGTAGGTTTAATCAACTAGGTAAGAAATACCGAACAAGTATGTATTAACAAAGAATCCTATCACCTGCATCTTAATGTTTAGTACAAAATACAATAGAGTCATAAATAATGCAACTATAGACGGTAACCAATCAAATGATACAATGCAATGCGATGCATGAATGCAATGGCATCTTAGGCTATATATAAGGTGAAATCACGATCGTCTCGGGGCCAATGTACATACCTATCGAGTCAAAGCTACAAGATAGACCCTGGGGGCATCACAGGCCATGTACTAAGATATATATATATATATATCATGATATCTTAAATGATATAAATGAAGTGATAAATGTAAATAACAATGCATCTAATCATGTATCAAATGTGTGCATACTAATGCAATCAGTCATATGTAACAAGTGTATATTAATGTATCCCAACAAAAATAAGATATGTACATACTAACGCACCCAGTCCAGTATAAGATATGTGCATAATAATGCAACAATGGAGCATAAGAATTTGTGCATACCAATGCAACAAGGGAGCATAAGAATCTGTGCATACCCATGCGACTAGTCAATAAAAGATGGTGCATACCAATCCAACAATGGAGTATTATCATTATACAGATATATCATGTCTCATCTCATCAGCAATCACAAATAACAATATGTCATTTAAACAAGATCCACAAGTACCTCAAATGGGCTCATACCCTTGCACTAACCATACCCACCATCTATTAGTCACAACATTAACCAAGAACTATATCAAGTCTCGTATTATCATAATGATATCCCAATTATCCCAAAACACAAGATTTCAGCTCAATTAATCAATAGGATCATCATTACTCAATTTTTGACATAATCAACCTTATATTTCCATCAAATTCAATTATATCATTATATCAAATCACAATTACCATATGAACTTGCTTAATAGCTCAAATCTAGTCCCAAAAAGGTTAGTCAAACCTACCTCGATGCAGAAACCACACTTGGACAAACATTTGATCAACTCAAGCCACATAATGATCAATCATTATCAAAAATGGATACTATGCATCAAGAGGTGCATTTTGATACCCATATTGGCATATTTTAGGCTTAGGCGCAAAATGATCAAAATTAGGGCTAAAATTGGAAGTCTTAAATCTGAACATTGACTTCAAAATTGAATTCTACATGAAAAATGAAGTTCCTGGGTAAAAATCCACTAAAATAGAGTTCGAATCGATGGAAAATTCCCATTAAAAATTTTAAAATCATAGACCAAAATCTCCAATTTTGGATAATCAAAATCATAAAATTCAAGTCAAAATTGAGATAAAATCATGGAAATTAATCAAAACGATGTTAGAAACACTTACCTAAAAGCTTTCTCTGAAAACCCTCTTCAATAATCATCTCCCAAAGCTTGAAAAATAGAAAATGGAGTGAAAATTGGAGTTTTACGTCTTTAAAAATGACTCAGTAAAAATGTACTCTGTGAAGGCGAACCCTTTTCCACCATCACAGAGAACAAAAATACATATAACTCCTCAAAGGCGAAGTACTAATTTGGGCTGCACCAGAATACCCCCATACCAGCTAATGCCAAAACTCAAAACGGGCCCCACAACTCATCCGGACTCAGAATTTCACAAACTTTATATGTATTCATACCAGAAACAATGATTCAAACTCAATAGAGTAATCAGAATTCAATTCTAAGGTCTCCACAATACATTTAATAATGCAAGCCAACTAAACTTATTTAAAACTCAAAATACTAATACTCCCCTCGAAAACTCTAAAAATTATGATGAGACAATTTTTAGCATTAGTTTCACAATTTGGAACTATTAGTACTATCAGAATGCCAATTTGAGTTTCTGAACTCAAAATGTTGACCAAAGTCAAACCTTGGTTCCAGAAACGACTAAAATCACAATTTTGGGCCTAAAAACCTCATTTTAACTCCAAATTTAGTTCTGCAACTTTCTATAGTTCAGTTTCAATATTTTGGAACTAATGGAATAGATGGATCCCTGAACCGACCTGCAAAACTCAAAATGACACAAAAACTCACTTTTTCAACAAACTTAAGCTTTTAAAAAGACTAAAACTCATATTTTTAACTTTTAAAACTCAAGATTTCAGTTCTAACCATTCAAATAGTTCAAAGTAGGCCCAAAGCAACTTATGAAAGGGTAAAATAGTAATTTTTATAGACAAAGCAAAAAAGGACCAACCAGGTCATTACATTATACACCACTAAAAAGAATGTTCGTCCTCGAACATAAGGAAAAGAGGAGTACCTAAAGCCTCAAAAAGGCTAGGACATCTAGCCAGCATGCAAAGCTCCAACTCCCAAGTGGTCTTATCAACAGATAGGGCCGCCACTTAACCTTCGAGAAGGTATATCTTTGGATCTCAATCTCCACACCTACCTATCCAATATAGTTATAGGTTCCTCTTCAAAGGAAAAATCTAGACCCAACTAATAGATTCATAGGAAGTCATATGGGACTTATCTAGAATGTTTTAGTGGAGCATAACAGGATGCACAGAAGATAGTTTCAGTGGTAAAGCCAACTCATAGGCTACCTCACAAACTCTCCATAAAACCTCAAATGGGCCAATGAATCTCGTACTAAGCTTGGTTATGTACTAGGTTTTTTAAGCCTATACTTGCATGCAAAAAAATGGTCAAGTGGATTCCAATTGAGGTAAGTAAATTTGATATGAAGGTTATCTTAGCGATTAGCTTGGTTTAATTATCTGATTGATGAGCTAGTCTTGGAAGGGCAATTGGTTTGTATAAAGTTGATGTAATATTTTGAGGCAATGTTATGTAAAGTTAAGACTAAAGGTGAAGTTTGGTTTGCATTTAGAATTATTCGAAATGAAGGTGTTTGTGAAGGTTGCATAACTGACTTGTTTAGGAGTAATTCTTTTGGTAGTGTTGCATGGCTTGCATCGGCAGCCTTTGGCATGCCTTAGCATGACTTGAGGAATTAATTCTTCTTCTTTATGTCATCCATGACATCATTATGTACCAAAAATGTCAAGGTAGGTTTAACTACCACTTACCTACCAAGACTTTTAATACCAAAGAAGAAAAGTCTTGCCCCTTTTGTCCGCACATGTCTTGCCCTTTTTTAGTGAATAAATTACCCTTATAACCCTCTAAAATCAGTATAACCCCCCCCCACACACACACACACTTAGTCTCTATATCACTCTTCAAAGAAACTAAATCCCCTAACCTATATTGCTCTTCCAAACCTCTCTCAACACTTAGGCTAAGTATTCAAGCAATTCTTCAAGATCTCCACCACATTTCTTCATCTTCTCAAGGCTAATCAAGAAAGGTATATGGGTTTGATTTTTGGTTTCCTTTCAACCAAGAAGACCTCTTCAAAAAACCAAAATTTTGAATTACAAATTTTTAATCTTTCATTTAATTATAATTGCATACTAATTGATATTTGCTTAAATTATGGTTATTCATACATTTTTTGATTATTTAGGAATATTTATCAAGGATTTACATAATTTAATTCAAGCACTTCAGATTTGCATTATTTAAGCTAATCTATATTTTCAAGTCTTAGATCCACAAATGAATTATTATGATTTTTATCCTAAAATGTTCTGATGATAACTATAACTTTATAGAAATATCAAATTTATGATTTTAAGGTTATTGAATCAGTCCACAATATGATTTAAGTTGAGTTATGAACTTTGAGTATTTGGCTTTTATGGCATAACATGAACTTATGATTTTGGACAAGAATAAGTAAATACAAGTATGAAACAATATTGGGTGGCTTAAGACCCATTCAGTTTCATTCGATATCTCTGTTAAGGAATTGTTCTAAGTACAAGTTTGAATATGATTTTTTGACAAGTTAAGACTTTCCAATATTGGGTGACTTAAGACCCATTCAGTTTCATTCGATATCTCTGTTAAGGAATTGTTCTAAGTACAAGTTTGAATATGATTTTTTGACAAGCTAAGACTTTCTGGAAACAATATTGGGTGACTTAAGACCCATTCAGTTTCATTCGATATCTCTGTTAAGGAATTGTTCTAAGTACAAGTTTGAATATGATTTTTTGACAAGTTAAGACTTTCTGAACTAAATTAAGGTTTTGATTATTTAGATTATGCATTGTCCATTTTCATGAAATTTTGACTTAGCACCGAATGAGTTAGGAGTGGTACTTGACCTAAGGGGTCTTATATAAAGCATCTAATCTCATAACTATGTGCCACCATAGGATATTTGGATTATGCCTTTTTAGGCTTTCTGACTAGTGGATCCATCTAGTACTTTTGTTTCTGGAGTTATACCCTGGCAAGTTGATTCACTCTTTGGACGGTGTGGAGAATGACAT
>DF364881.1:31976-55391 GCA_000787875.1 Solanum virginianum | reverse complement strand
ATTATCAAATCTCTGGTCTTTTTTTATTTTCTTTTGTATTCAATATTTTGTTGGGTCTTTTGTTGTTTTGTGGGAAAATTATCTGATTTTTCCCAACACTTACTCTGCTTTATATCTTTTTTTTTTCATCTTCTTTCAGTTCTTCAATACAAAGCCCTTACCTTGTGACCCATCTAGCTTACCAAAATATCCTCCATGCAAGGAATATGACGCTAAGATTCGAGAAGAGGAAGCAAGAAGGTACCTAATTTTAGCTCTCTTCCTCTTATCTAAAATCTGCATCCATTCCATTGCTAATTATTATTCTACATTCTGGTCTTTGCATTTGTTTCTTTCTTTCAATAATATTTTGAGTTCAAGTTGGACTACTATTAAATTCTTGAGCTCGAGTTGCCAAACTTTAGTTTTGAGGAGACAAAGTGATAGGATCAGGTCACTTGAAAGAAAAACAACAAAATGAAACTAAAATAAGAAAAACAAAGATAGGAAATTAAGGATATGCAAAATTTGAGAAAATAAATCTTCCAACTTCAAAAAGTATTGGCTAAGAACCCTAATTGATTGTAGTAGACCTTATAAGCGGATTGGAGCTAATCATGTTTACTAACAGATTTAATTCAAAAATTTAGATGAAAGTGATTCAGACCCCTACCCTAATTGAATAATTAAAAACAATAATTAGTACTACTAATTGCTTTCTCTAATTAATTCAAATAAGAACCACAGATTTCAAGCACAAAAGCAATCTTACTTCTTGAAATAACTTGTTTTTGTAAGGTTTTTATATAAATCCCAATTAGCAATACTCAAAGGTGTAAACAAAATAACTCTATTATTGATTACATTATTGTTGTCAAAAACAACAAAATCCACCCCTATATGCCGGGGAAATCGTCCAACCCTCTTCCAAATAACATGAGATTCAAATCCTACTTTTATGAAAATAATAAGTAGAGAACCTAATAGTAAATCTTAAACTAGGAAACTTTATACTTTAAAAACATGTAAAATCAATATCACGCTTCTTCTAAAAATTACCTAATAAAAGTAACCAAAGAGGTCAAATTTGCACCAAAAACACACATGCCATAATCAGCATTTTGTGTGTGCATTTCAGCCCATGTTGCGCCAAATTTCAGCTTTTTCGTTGGGCTCTATGTGGGCCCATTTTCTAGGGGTTCTATGTGGCCCAATATTCTTTCTTTTGGACTTGGTCCTGGACCACGAAATACATGTGGCACTTAATCCACTCTTCACCATAATTTTAGGTTCATCCTTGGCCTTTTCTTCCATGATAAGCTTCTTCTTGTATTCCGTTGAAGCCCATCACCCTTGTCTTGATCTCCTTAGCTTCCAAAGCTTCATCCAAATTCTTGAATGGAAGTATGCCACCATGATTGCTATCAAAAAGTCTTCACTGTTCTATCTTTCATAAGCAAAAGTAAAAAATTTCCCTAAACGAAGAATCTGTAAATAAAATCGTGACTATTGGACTATCTTAGGAAACTACCAATAACCTGTCCTATTATATCGTACTAGTAATCTCTTTCTTCCATTACATTAGCTCATGAATATTTTCTGGTTTGAATTTTGAGTTCTTTTAGGATATTTCCTTAATGGAAGTGACTTGGACATGTTTACACTTAAAAGGTTCATGTATTATTGAAGGATTTGCAAATTAATAGATTGCTTAACAGCAGAGAGCATAAAATTAAGAATCTTAAAGGTGAAACTTAATGTCAATCTCACCTCTTCATTGAAATTTCCGAGTGTTCCTATTAAGACCAATAGTGTGTCTTCTCATGCGCTGGACTGTTCTGTTTTACTTTACATTTTTGGTGTAACCAAGCTTTAGTGTTGCCCTTTAGTCTCATAATTTCTATTTTGTTAATCCCAGGCGGAAAGCTGAGAGTGTGAAAGGATGTGGTGATGAATCATTGAACAAGTCGTCAAGGCAATCAAATGGAGAAAGCACTAGAGAATCCATTGCTGGGCAGGTTGATCTTCTTCTATTTTTCCAAAGAATTTAAATTAAGGCTATTCTGTTCTCTTTGTCACTCAAATTATTTCCGCATTTGCAGGGAAAATCAAATTTCAGCATCAGTGTTAAATATAATCCTCTAGAAAGTGGAGCTAGATTCCCTATTGAGCCTCCAAGACTGAAAAATAGGAATGGATTCATTCATTCTACTTCAGTGATCCATCCTAATGCAGCTGGATATGCTCACAGAGTGAAAGAGGATTCATGTACGTCCCAACATGGTGGGGAGTTTCTTAGACAGGGTTCTCACATGTCTCGAGCTGTAGGAGAGTTTTCCAGTGTCCATTCAAAGAGGGATGATGGGTCATCTTATGGGGATTCAATGGTGTGTACTTCAATTTTTACTTTTCACTTATCTGTACTAACTTTTTTGCATGTTTCATTTGACATTTAAACATTTTACCTTTTTTCATGTTGCAGGTTTATGTGCCAAAGAAAAGTAGACTACTTTGCTCTGGACCACTAGTGCCACCAGGGGGAAGTATGGAAGACATGTTGAAGGAACATGAACGGCACATCCAAGAAGCAGTTCGAAAAGCACGTCTAGAAAAAGGAAGGACCAAAAAAAATTGTTATGATTATAACTAGGCCAAATTCATGATCCTCCTCCTATCTTTTGAACTGATTGCTCACTTCTGCCGGAATAAGTATGTGGTTATTTACTTCTTTTGTCATGTAAATGAGATTCACAGTTGTAAAAGACCTACGAGGAGATACATTCCAATGTAAAGTGTCTCCCATTAATGCCATTTTCTTCGGGTTTGGGAAAACCTCGATTTGGAAGGGGAGGGTAAAGCTAAGCATGTTGGCGAACTAGTGGCCTTATATACACACATACAAATATACATGGGAAATTTGTTTGTATAGTTTGAAGAATTTCCTGATTCCTGGATTGGTTTATGCTATGTGTACATGGTAAATCTATTTCTTCTTTAATACCTGGTACAAGGACTTGAACAAGATGAAGCAAACGATTGTTTTATTAATCAATCATAAGCTGAACTATATACATAAATAAAATAAGTCAATCCTAAGGTGGAAACTATCTACAGACCTGGAAAACTAAAATATTAAACTCCTAGAATAGTCGAAACAGAATAACTAACTATGCAGTAAAATAATCTACCTATGCAGCAGTAACTATAAGAAATAAGCATTTATAAATAATGTTCTAATACACCCTCCCTCAAGCTAGATGATGTGCAACAGCACCTAGCTTGGACAAATAGCGATGAAATGAGGTTTTTGGGAGCAGTTTGGTGTGCAAATTAGCCAGCTGATCGGAACTAAGAATATTCTTGAAGGTAAGACACTTATCCAGTTAGTACTATCAACGACACTAGCAACAGTTAGTCTCATCAATGACACTAGCAACAGTTCGGTACTTTGCTTCAGTGGACAAGTGGGAAATGGTATATTTTATTTTATTTTTGAATGACTAACCAACTAGAGTAAGCCCAAGAAAAATAATATAACTGTGGTGGAATTGCGACGAGAGAGGTTTCCAGCCCAGTTAGCATCAGAAAACACAAAGAGATTAAGATTGCTGGTTGGAGAAATTCTAAGACCATAATTAGCAATGCTTTTGAGATATCGAATGAGGCATTTAACAACCCTCCAACGAGCTTCAAATGGAGCGGGTATAAATTGAGACAATTTATTCACTGAGTGTCATGACATGGGCCCAGGAGTGACATGGCGAATGGGAACCCCAGAGTCCTCAAACAAGTCTCAAAGCATCCATATACATATCATCTGTTCAGAAGCTCGTCATTAAACAATAAGCATATAGTTCTAAGGGACGGGTAAGTATGACTCACACTATGAGGATGTCATAGGGATAGAGATTTGCATTGATTCACATAGCACAAAGCACGTAAGAACTAAGGGGCAGTAAGTATGATTCACGCTATAGGGATGAAAGGGACTTAGGACTTTTCACATTTCCACATTTCCAAATCTCATCATGAACATATCGTCATAACATCAACAATATTAGATAGACATAATCATAGTCTCCGTAAGCAAATAGCATAACCCATAATAAGCCCGTACATAGAGTTTACATGATGTCCAGCAATGCCTCTAGTTCACAGAATAGGACAGAGGCCAAGACATGTCTCGGGCTCAACCTCAAAGTAAAGACGTAAGTGGAAATAACATAATAGGTAGATAAAAGGTGGGTCTTGTCCTTGAAATAAAGGACTCTCCACTAACAAGCTCACAATCCAATCTAACCGTCAAGAGGTGGAGGAAGGTGGTTTCTGGTTCCTATATGGTTAGATCATGTAGGCAAAAGTATGTGTAAGTACGTTTGAATGTACTAAGTATGTGGGCATGTAAATACTTATGAACTCATTAACCTGCAACCAATGTTAGATGACAAGGGCACATATATAGAAAGAAGTATATGGGAAAGAGTATAATATCAATATACTATGAAGTTCATGATACATGAATGTCATAATACTTTAAACATAATGGGGATGAGACCTCAACTGACATATGACCAAGTGAGCTATAACTTGGAACTTTATCGTCTTCCCTACAATGGATAAAGAGGTGACCTACTTCCCAAAGGTAGATCCTTAACATAATCATCCCTAAGAAGGGGCATAAACACGAACCTATGCTTGGCACATAGTTATGGGACTTGAGGATTTATATAAGAGCCCTTGGGAATAGCCCCCCTCACACAAGTCTACTCGGTGCTAAGTTATCATCCCACAAGAATACATATACATATACGTGCTTAAAAACGAGGCATAAGTCTTTTCAAATCATAATCATGCATATTTAGGCTTAAAAGCCACATCATATTTCATAGTCATACATACTTAGGCTTAAAAGCGAAATCATACTTCATCTCATACTTTCAGGCATAGGAATAGTTCCTTCATTCTTGTACATAATGGTGTAAACACCTAGGGATCTTGAGCCAAATCATAGATATTAAGTGATCACATTCTTGTCATACCCATACTTCTCTTGAAAACATAGTCATAATCATAATTAGATCTTAACCCACATCATAAATCTCATGAAAATCAATGTTCATGCATGCATTGTCTTGGCTAATGAATGAATAGCATCAGTACTCGAAATTCACAGTTAAATCATTATAATATAATGAAATCATAGTAAATCCATGACGAAATAATCATTTAAAGCATATTTGAAATTACCCCTGCATAGATTTAACATTTAAAGGGACATGCATATTGAAACCTTCATAATATCAATGTAATTCAACATAATAGGGCTTAAATCACTTTAAAAACATTAATTAAATACAACCCATATCCCAATTTAATCAAATCAACACTAATTTAAAAGACCCATATTCAAAGTAAGCTTAAAATTCATGAATTAAGAAGTAAGAAGTCTTTGGGGTCTTCATGATTGAATGGTATCATGTATTAATCCCACATACCTTAGCCAACTAGAAGAATTAGGATGGAATTGACTTGAATTAGAAACCCTCTTGAAATCCTAGTTTGAATACCCCAAAACAAGACATGAAGAGAGAACTTAGGAATTAAATTCTATAGTTTGAGTGTAATGAGAGTGAATGAGTGTAAACTGGTGAGTATAATCTGATTTAGGGACTTAGGATATGTTACAAGGTCCAAAAAGACCTTTATAATAAACTAAAATTATAAAAAGACCATTAATGAAGCGGACATTAAAAAATGTGCAGGGGTCCTGTACAAATGCACCACGGTTCGTACAAAAGTGCATGACCGTACAAAGTGCCCGTGAAACATGCCTTCTCTGACACTTAAAAAATTTGGCTAAGGATGTTTCCACTAAAGGCTTCACGATCCACACAAAGGTTCACTGACCATATAACGGTTCGTACAAATGACTCAAGTTCCAAGACGTAATTTTATACTTCGAACAATATTTTAGAGAGAGGGCTTCACGAGACATCCCACCACGACTCATCGTAGGTTGCACAAGGTCCCACCATGGCTCGCGGTGGGCTGCACGACCTGTACAGGGTCTCTTGGTGGCTGCCTTAGCCTAAAACTTGGCTTGAAGTTTGGGGCACCTACCACAAGCCTCTTGCACGGCCAGTGGTAAGGACCACGGCTCGTGGGAGGTGCCATGGAGAGCTACCAAGCCTAAAATCCTCTCTTAAGCCACGTGAAGTCATGCACAAGGCTAAGGGTTACCTTACAGATGCCCCCACGGCTTGTAGACCTCTCCACAGCTCATTAGAGTGTCCCTAGAGGGGCACCTTGGTCACAAACTTTCGAAACTTGATTTTAAGCATTGTTAAGATCTCTCAAGGTTTAGGTTCTTACATAATCTCCCCCTTGAGAACATTCATCCTCAAATGAGCTAAAACATGGCTTGAAAGGCTAGACTTGAACATGAAACATTTCAATATGAGGGCACAATGTATAACTCATCACTTGGAAATGATAAAATCATGAAGACTCATGCAAAACATAATTTAAACTATTTTTATGAACATGCATGCATATCATATCATGAAACATAAGAGTGAAAGAATTAGGACCATTTAGAATAGAAAGAACCTAATACCTTAGGCTTGAGTAGATTGAAAAAGATAGGGACATCACTTAATCATGTCCGACTCCGCCTCCTATGTTGCACTCTCCATATGTTGATTCCTCCAAAGCACTTTAATCGAAACCATATCTTTGTTCCGAAGCTGTTTTACTTGCCTATCTAAAATTTCAACCGGCACCTCTTCGTAAGTTAAGCTCTCTTCAACCTTAAAACCTTCCAAAGGCACAATCAAACTAGGATCACCGATCAACTTTCTCAACATTGATACATGGAAAATCAGGTAAATAAAACTCATATCCAAAGGTAAATCCAACCTATAGGCCACCTTGCCAATCCACTCAACTATCTCATAAGTACCTACATAGTGGGAACTTAGCTTGCCTTTTTTACCGAAACGCATTACACCCTTCATATGAGAAACCTTCACATACACTCAATCTCCAACATGGAATTCAAGATCCCTCTTTCTAACACCCAAATAAGAATTTTGACGTCTTTGAGCTTGTCTTCAACCTTTTCCTAATCAACTTCACCATTTCCATGGCCTCTTACACCAAGTCCGAGCCAATCAATACCATCTCAACCCAACTCAAATCATCCCACCTACGATCTACACCTTCTCCAATACAAAGCCTCAAATAGTGTCATACCAATACTAGTATGAAAACTATTATTTTAGGCAAACTCAATAAGTGGTAGATGATCATCATAATTTCCCTTGAATTCTAATACGCAAGCCCTCGATATATGTTTCAAAGTTTAAATTGTCCGTTCAGCTTGTCCATCGATTTGAGGATAAAAAGCGGTACTTAACTTCACCTTAGTGTCAAGCCCTTTTTCAAATGATTTCCAAAAGTGAGAAGTAAATTGGGTACCACGATCCGATATAATAGACTTAGGCACACCATGCAATCTAACCAACTCTCAGATATACAACCTTGTATATTCTTCCGCATTAAAGTGGTATTAACAGGTAGGAAATGAGTCGATTTAATCATCCTATCAACAATAACCCAAATAGAATCAAATTACTTCCTGGTACAGGGCAATCTAGCCACAAAGTCCATATTCACATCTTCCCACTTTCAAGTAGGAATCTCAATATCTTGAGCTAAACCATCAGGCCGTTGATGTTCCACGTTTACCTATTGACAATTAGGACACTCGGATACAAACTTGGCTATGTCTTTCTCATAGCATGCCACCAATATACTTCCCTCAAATCTCGATACATTTTGGTGGATCCCGAGATATATAGAATAATGAGAGTTATGGACTTTACTCATGATCACCCCTCTAAGACCATCAACATCTGGAACATGCAATCGATCTTGATACCGAAGCACACCATCTTCCCCTAGGGAGAAAACCTCTACCTTTTTTTCGGCAACCAAGTTCTTCAACTCAACTAAAGACGGGTCCAAATCTTATTTTACCTTGACATCAACAACCACAGAAGACTCAGCTCCATTCTAAACATAAATGCCTCCAACATTAAAGTCAGCTAATCTAACACCCAATCTAGCCAAGAAATGAACATCTTTTACCAATTCTTTCTTTCCTTCATCAACATGGGCCACACTACCCATAGATAGCCTACTAAGAGAATCAGCTTAATGTTTGCTTTGTCGAAATGATATTGAACACTTATTTCATAATCTTTAAGAAGTTCCAACCACCTTTTTGGCCTCAACTTAAGATCTCTTTGAGTGAACACATATTGCAAACTCTTATGATCAGTGAACACATCAACATGAACCCCATATAAATAATGTCTCCAAATCTTTAAAGAAAACACCACGGCCTCTAAATCAAGATGATGAGTCGGATAATTTTGTTCATGCACCTTTAATTGCCTCGATGTATTAGCTATCACCTTACCATGTTGCATGAGAACACAACCCAACCCAATCTAAAAAGCATCACAATACACCACAAACCCATCTAAGCCATATGGTAAGGTCAAAACAGGAGCCGATGTAAGCCGATCCTTCAAAGTCTGAAAACTCTTCTCATACTCATCCGGCCATATAAACTTGGCCTTTTTTTTAATTTAAATTAGTCAATGAAGATACAATGGATGAGAAACCCTTAACAAACCTTTGATAATAACTAGCTAACCTAAGAAAACTCTGAATATCATAAGGAGTCAATGGTCCAGGCCAATTCTTCACGGCCTCAGTCTTCTTTGGGTCAACCTTAATACCTTAATCGGATACCACATGACCAAGAAAAGTTACTTCACCCAACCTAAACTCACATTTAATGAACTTGACAAACAATTGCTTCTTCTTCAAAGTTTGAAGAACCAAACCTCAAATGATCCATCCGTTCTTGCTCACTTTGGGAATAAATCAGAATATCATCGATGAAGGCAATCACAAAATTGGCAACAAATGGCTTGAACTCCCGTTTCATAAGATTCATAAACATAGACGAAGCATTAGTCAAACCAAAGGACATCACCACAAATTCAAAATGCCCGTATCTAGTTTGGAAATCTATCTTAGGAAATCATACTCCCTGACCCTCAACTGATGACAACCTGAACGGAGGTTAATCTTTGAGAAATGGGTAGCTCTTTGAAGTTGAGCAAACAAGTTATCGATCCTTGGCAATGGATATTTACTCTTAATGATCATTATATTCAATTGTTTATAGTCAATACACATTCGAAGTGATCCATCATTCTTTCTCATGAATAACACAAGAGCACCCCAAAGCGATATACTTGGTCTAATAAAGCCTTTCTCTAATAAGTCTTTCAATTGATCTTTCAATTTTCTTAATTCAGCCGGTGCAACACGATAAAGAGGAATAGAAATAGGCTTAGTATTCAAAAGGAGATCTATGCCAAAGTTTATTTCCCTTTCGGGAGGAATCCTAGACAAATCTTTAGGAAAAACATCCAGAAACTGATTAACCATCGAAACCAACTCAAGAGTAGGTAACTCAAACTCCACATCTCCAACCCTCACAATATGATAGATGCACCCTTTAGAAATCATTTTTGAGGCTTTGAGATAAGAAATAAACTGACCTTTAAAAGAAGAGTCACTACCCTTCTACTCGAGAATAAACTCATTCGGAAACTAAAACTTGACCTTGTAGGTGCTACAATTAATAGAGTCATAAGAAGCATGCAACCAATCCATCCTGAGAATAATATCAAAATCAAACATCTCAAGTTCCACAAGATCACATAGAAGGACTTTATGCAAGATAGAGATAAGACAACCCGATAGACTCTTTGGGCAACTATAGACTCACCCACGGGAGTGTAGACTGAAAAGGGCTCCCTTAAGATTTCAGGACTCAAATCAAGCTTAACAACCAAAACAAGAGTCACTAAGATAAATTTGCACTCTAATCAAGTAAAGCATAAACATCAAAATCAAAGACTTTTAATATATCAGTCACTACATCTGGAGTCTCCTCAACCTTCTATCAAGCATGCAAAGCATAAAACCTATTATTCCTGGGAGCACCACCCTGCTGGACCTTTTGTTGACATTGATTATCTAGAGCTACTTGGCCTTTCTTGGATGCCTTTGGACAATCAATCTGCTTATGGCCTGTTTCACCACACCTAAAGCAAGTACTTGAACCCCACAAGCACCTTCGAGGGTGGCTCCTTCCACACTTGTCATATTTGGGGTAAATAGATCCATTTCCAAGTTGTGCCTTAGGAGGAGGCAATCTACCATTGTCAACCCTTACATTTGAACCCTGGCCCTGTTGGAAGCAACCATTTCCACTACCACTCCTAGAGTGGGAGAACCCACTATCATAGCCAGCTCTCTTGTTCACCCTCTTCTCCTTGAGATTCCCCCTTCAATCTGTTCAACATAAGTCATAAGCTTGAAAATGTCCATATCCCAAATAAGCATAGCCATATGACTTTCTTTAACAACTAAATCAGAGATCCCAGAAATAAACTTATGCATTCTAGAACGGGGGTCAGCCACAAGCATAGGAGCATACTTGGAGAGCTTTGTAAATTTGAGGGCTATTCCCTCCTCTCGTACCACCTTGCTTGAGGTTGATAAATTCTATCATTTTGGCCTTCCTTAGATCAAGAGGAAAGAAATAGTCCAGAAAGGCAAACTTAAACTCTTCCCAACCAACCTTATCATCATCAACCCTCTCCATCAACCAATAGTTGTACCACACTTGACCCACACCCTTCAACCGATAGGCAGCTAGTTCAGCTTTCTCTTCTAAATTCACCCTTATAATAATCAACACTTTAGAGAGTTCAACAATGAAGTCTTGGGCATCCTCATTAGCTTTTGACCCATAAAACTCCGAAGGATTCATCCGGGTAAAATCTCTTACTCTAGTAGCTGGAGTGGAGGCATGAGAAGGAAGATTGACCTACCTAGCATGGTTGGTCACCACTTTGGCAAGCATAGCAAAGGCAATCCAGAATTCACCCTGAGTAATGGGCTTCCCTATAGGCTCTTGAGGGACTTGATCCTCGTTAATCAGGGCCTGTCATGGTAGAGGGGCTTTTCTTGAAGGCATCTTCTGTAAGGCATCAAGGACACTGTCAAAGTTAGGAAGTCTTAAGACACGTTTCACAGCACGACATAAGAAATGAAGAAGTGAGACATTTCTTGAATACCATCATAGCCTCCCACTCATAGGTATGGTGCACGTCACACAGATGAATATGACCCTTGATGCGACGTGTTGGACTCCGAGGAGCATTTCAAAACCTTAGTGCCCTAATACCAAGCTTATCACAACCTGGGCCTAGGTCCTAGGAGTGGTATGGCAAATGAAAACCCGAGAGTCCCTAAACAAGCCTCATAACATCCATATACACATCATTGGTTCAGAAGCACGTATGTAAATAATAAGCGCATATTTCTAAGGGATGAGTAAGTATAATTCATGTTGTAGGGATGTCATAGGGATAGAGATTTGCATGGATTCAGATAGCACATAACACATAAGAACTAAGGGGTGGGTAAGTATGACTCATGCTATGGGGATGGAAGGGACTTAGGACCACATTTCCACATCTCATCATGAACATATTGTCATAACATCAATAACATGAGATAGACATAACCATAGTCTCTATAAGCAAATAGCATAACCCATAATACGCCCATACATAGAGTTTACATGATGTCCAATAATGCCTTTAGTTCATAGAATAGGATGGGGGCCAAGACATGTCTCGATTTCACCCTTAAAGTAAAGACATAAGTGGAAATAGCATAATAGGTAGATAAAAGGTGGATCTTATCCTTGAAGTAAAGGACTCACCACTAACAAGCTCACAATAATCTAACAGTCAAGAGGTGGATGAAGGTGGTATCCAATTACTATATGGTTAGATTATGTAGGCAAAAGTATGCATTAGTACGTTTGAATGTACTAAGTATGCAGGCATACAAATGCTTATGAACTCATTAACCTGCAACTAATGTTAGATGACAAGGGCACATATATAGAAAGAAGTATATGTGAAAGAATATAGTATCAATATGCCATGAAATCCATGATACATAAATGCTATGATACGTTAAACATAATGGGGATAGGACCTCAACCAACATAAGACCAAGTGAGCTATAACTTGGAACTTCATCGTCTTCCCCACAACAGATAAAGAGGTGATCTACTTGCCAAAGGTAGATCCTTAACATAATCATCCCTAAGAAGGGGAATAATTAGGAACCTATGTTTGACACATAGTTATGGGATTTGAGGATTTATATAAGGGCCCTTGGGGATAGCCCCCACACACAAGTCCACTCGATACTAAGTCATTATCCCACGATAATACATATACATATATGTGCTTAAAAATGAGGCATAAGTCTTTTCAAATAATAATCATGCATATTTAGGTTTAAAGGCCATATCATATTTCATAGTCATGCATACTTAGGCTTAAAAGTAAAATCATACTTCGTATCATACTTTCATGCATAGGAATAGCTCCTTCATTCTTGTACATAATGGTGTAAGCACCCATAGGACTCTTGAGCCAAATCATAGACATTATGTGATCACATTCTTGTCATATCCATACTTTTCTCTAAAATATAGTTATAATCATAATTGGCTCGTGACCCACATCATATATCTCTTGAATATCATTGTTCATGCATGCATATGCCATGAATGAATAGCATGGGTACTAAGAATTCATAGTTAAATCATCATAATATAGTGAAATCATTGTAAATCCATGAAGAAATCATTAATTAAAGCATACTTGGAATTACCCATGCATAGATTCAATATTTAAAGGGACATGCATATTAAAACCTTTATAATATCAATGCAATTCAATATAATAGTGCTTAAATCACTTTAAAAACAACAATTAAATACAACCATATCTTCAATTTAATCAAATCAACACTAATTTAAAAGATCCATATTCAAAGTAAGCTTAAAATTCATGAATTAAGAAGTAAGAAGTCTTTGGGATCTTCATGATTGAAGGGGATCATGAAAGAATCTCACATACCTAAGTTAACTAGAAGAATTAGGATGAGATTGACTTGAATTGAAAACCTTTGAAATCCTAGCTTGAATCTCCTAATACAAGACTTGAAGAGAGAACTTAGGAATTAAATTCTAGAGTTTGAGTGTGATGAGAGTTAATGAGTGTAAAATGATGAGTATAATCTGATTTAGGGGCTTAGGATAGGTTCCAAGGTCCTAAAAGACCTTTAGAATAAATCAAAATTACAAAATGTCAATCAATGAAGCAGACTTTAAAAAGTGTACAAGGGTCATGTACAAAAGTGCACTAACCGTACAAAGTGCCCGTGAAACATGCCTTCTCTGACACTTAAAAATATTTGTCTTAGGATGTTTCCACTGAAGGTTTCATGGTTTGTACAAAGGTTCACTGAGCATATAATGGTCCATACAAATGATCCAAGTTCTGAGATAGTAATTTTATACTTAGAATAATATTTTGAGGAGAGGGCTTCACGAGACACCCCACCATGGCTTGTGGTAGGTTGCACAAGACCTCACCATGGCTTGTGGTGGGGTGCACGACCTGTACAAGGTCCCATAGTTGCTGCCTTAGCCAAAAATTTAGCTTGAAGGTTGGGACATCTACCACGAGCCCCTTCCACAGCCAGCAGTGAGGACCACGGCTCGTGGGAGGTGCCATACAGAGCCACTAAGCCTAAAATCCTCTCTTTATATATATAAATCTATGTTCAAGGCCAAGGGTCACCCCATGTATGCCCCCATGGCTCGTGGACCTCTCCATGGCTCATGAGAGTGTCACTGGAGAGGCATCTTGGTCACAAACTTCTGGAAACTTGATATTAAGCATTGTTAAGGTCTCCCGAGATCCAGGTCCTTACAATGAGTAAGAAACACTAGGCCTAGCAAAATATAAGTATTGTAATTTTCCAATGACCTTCCTATATTTAGTAGCTTCATGTGATGGAGTACTACATTTTTCATAAGACATTGAGAAGAGCTCATGGGTGTGGAAACACCAATACATTCTTATATCAAAAGGTCATGTAAAAGATCTGAGACATATTTTGCTTGTGAAAGGAGGAGGCCTTTGCCGTCTCAATGAACCTTAACTCCAAGAAAGTAGGATAAGGGACCGAGATCTTTAAGGGAAAAATATGAAGCCAAAAACTATTTATGGTAAGATGATATCATTAACACAGACTAAAATATACACAATACCATTAATCTTTGTGAACAAATAGAAAATGATCAAAGTAAGACTTAATAAATCCCAAATAGAAAAGATATGATGTTAGTTTATTATACCAAGCATGAGGCACTTACTTCAGACTATAAATAGCCTTATGCAAATGACAAATATGTGAGGGATAAGATTTATTCTCAAATTCAGGCGGTTGTTTAATGAAAACCTCTTCTTCAAGCGTGCCTTGTAAAAAAGCATTGTTGATGTCCAATTGATGTAAAACCTAATTGAACTGCAAGTTAAAGAACAACATGAACGGTGGCAGGCTTGACAACCAGACTGAATGACCAGTAGTGATGTTGATGGTTATGCTCCAATAAGAAAGCGATCGCTATCATTAATTAACCTAACCGAGGTTAGGGTCGAATCCACAGGGAATATAGGGCTTGACTACAAGAATTCACCACTAATCATTTCTAGTGTCTATAACAACAATCTTGAAATGGAGGGTTTATGTGATTCGAAAAACAAAGATAAAATAAACACTAACTAAAATACGAGTAAACACTCAAATTAGGGGACAATTGGGGAATTGTGCTCCTCATGGATCGTTGACTCAGATACCCTAGATAATATAATTACAATTGATGAATCGAATGTAGGACAGTAACTTAGGTTCTTCCAGTCCTCTTGTGAAGGTGAAAGTTAAATTTCACCATGACGCTTGATTGGCTACCATGGCGTGCCAACTAACCGTTACCTATTGTCCCAGTCAACCTCCTCTTAGTCGAGTTTGGTCGATTAGATGGGAACATATCAACTGAATCTTGTCATCTACTTCCTTTTTCCTATTCGTCACTACCTTCATCGGAATCGTGATAGTAGGCAGGGTTTGGTGTTGGCCACCACCAAATAATATTAATAACAAAGGGAAATAGACAATACATGCAAAATCCCAATCATAGAAATGCATAAAACCTAGGTCATTTTAAATCAACTACCCATTGTTCCCACAACCCCAAGTTGTAGGTGCTTAGCAACTCATGGCTAAGATAAAACACATAAAAATGCAAGTAATAGGCATAGTTGAGAATTTTACCAACTCTAATGAAAGTGAAGACATCTAAATTGCAAACCACAAGCTTGATAACTTCCAAAGTGTGTAGTACAAGATTTGCAATACCCAAAAATGGGTTTTCAAAAGGAAAAATAATAATCTAAGTTGAAACCCTAAAATATTCTTGGGAGAATCTCTAGAGCTCAAAGACAAAAGCTCTTTTTGCAAGTGTCAACTCACGTTTTTTCTCCTCTCCTCCTAAAACCTTATTTTACACTATTTATAGTATGTACAAAATAACCCTAAAAATTATTCAGAGAAGACAGCTGGCATTTGATAAACTTCGCAGTTACGATTCGTAGGATGGCCTACGAGTCTTAGTCAGGGTCTCGTATCAGGATCTTTGCATCTTGGATTGAATTGAAATAACCCATAGGTACGAGGCATTTCTTGAGCTATGACTCGTATATTGGTCTCGTAGTCTTGGTCTTCAATTTTTTGGTCCAACATTTTGGTTCTCTGATTCTTATTACGAGTCCATCTGTAAGAGTCGTAGTGTGTCTTACGACTTATAGGCCGGGCTGATAGGAGTGACCCTCCCTTGGCAGATTTCTGATCTTTTGGTTTCTGATTCCTGTTATGACACCACCCTACGACTCTTAGCTTGGGCTACAACTCATAGGTGGGATCGTATGGCCTATGCTTCAGCAAAACCTATAACGTTTCTTCGAAATCATACCAACCTAACTTTTCTACAATATCAACATAAAAACACATAAAAACTATAACAAGTTGATTTAAGAACTCACAAAATCCCTTGTTTTAGGTATCAAATGTGCTGTAATTTGACAGCACATCAACACCCTCGACTTAGAATTGTTGTTTGTCCTCAACCGACGAGTCAATCTATGCAGACAAAGAGAAATACATAGAAGTTTTATCAATGACATATACAATAACTAATTTGGTTCAGGTGCCTAACTACTACTTTCAAAACAGAGTTGCAAAGTTAGTGAGCAAACAAGAGAATCTTGAATACCTGACAATCCAACTTCGATAAGCTAAGGAGTATCAACCTTCCACAATCACTGGCATAGTCATATGCTACTCAAGTAGTGCAAATGCCCTCACTAGAAAGAAGTCACTTATACTCACTCAAGAACATACAGAAATTAGGGATTGAGGAAACATTCTCACTCTTACAATTGAAATTCATGCACAATGACTAATACCATAGGCTTCCCCTTATACTCATCTTTTAGATCGGCGACAGAGTGGACTTAGATCACTTTAGGAATTAAGAGCTTGTAACATAGGTTCATGGTGCTTTGGTATGGCATTTTAGGCATTTAGAAACTAAAAGTTATCCTTGAACCATGCTTACCAACACTTTTACCTTCACAACCCATCCAATTTCACTAATTCCTCCCTTATTCCACCATTTCAAGCTTTTCCAGGCTATTTTTTCACTTTTTATAGCTATGCCTCAATTTCAAACTCATTTTTGCACATCTTTTTAGATCAAGGCACTTTTTTCTTCTTATTCTTTTTTTTCTTCACCCGACTAATGATTCATTATTTTCTTTCTTTTCACCCCAACTAACCACCTTATTTTGTCACTTTACCATAATAAGGGTCACCCTCAACTTAGGCTTTTATCTAAGGTGAAGTACACAATATCTATGTCTCAAACCAGGGCCACTATTATAGCCACCCTCAACTTAGGCTTTTAGCCTCAATCAAGGTTCACATGTTCAAGGATAGATTAAGGCCAATATCAGGGTATTTCATCAAATAAGGTTAAGTTAGCAAGGTGTCAAGAAAGAATGAGTGCATGAGAAGCTCAAACATTCGGAACAAGGGATTCACTAGTTCATTTGGTAGGCAATTTAGCCAAAAGTGGGCTTCCTATCAGAATAAAGACCTAAGATCACCTCCAAATCAACTAAGTCACTGTACCAAGCTTAGAGTATGAAGGCAAGTTCTGACTCCATACAAAATGCATGAATGCAGTAAGATAAGCTCACAATACACATGGTAATTGCATCCACAATCAAGTATAAACTTACAGGTCATGCTTTCAGCCTCAGGTGACCTTCATAATATCATCACAGACATTACCAGATACTCAAAAATGTATGAATGCATCAATACTCACAACCTCAAAAATTTTGAGGGTACCCAAATTTACATCAAAAGTTTAAAGAAAATTTAAGAACTACATATATGCCACAAGACAACATTACTTTGCATTTATAAATTATCTATACTTCCTAAAACATGTTGGTTCAACTGAAAAATAAACATCTACAAGGAAAAAGAAACATGGCAAGAAAACCTTGGGATCAAAAATAGGGAAAGAGGGGTCAAAAGTAGTCAAACATCTTGGTGCTCATGCACCAGTCTCAGTCTGATCAGCAGGGTCCTGGGGCTATCTTCGCTCCTCTGTTGCAGTGCCAAAAGTACCCTCTCTAGGCGGGGTGTGCTGTGCTCTCTCTCTCTGTATAGCCACTAATAAAAGCGACTCCTGCACCACCTCCTCAGGTATGGTCTCCTCCTCCTGTCTTGACTTCTTTGGTGCCAGTTCTAGGTTGGCATGCTCAATGGCTTACTTTCATTGGGTTTCCGGACAATCTGCAAGCCAATCAAGGGCCTCGTCACCTCTCGATGCTACTTTTGGTGCTGAAATAGGTGTTGTCAACAGCTACAATAAATTGGCCTTGAACTTGGCCGACTCATCAGTTACCTCACTCGTATTGATTGGCCTAGCACCCTCGATCCTCTTCTGGACTCTAGCCTTAACCCATCGATCAGTGCATCAATCACTCAGACTCTATCATCAACTAAGTTTCGAGCAAACGCCTTTATCATTTCCTCGAAGTCCTGAACAGTTTGATCAATCAATGACTGGACCCGTGCTGATAACTCACGAAGCCTCCCCTCTACTATAGTAACCTTGCATAATAAAGCCTGAAATGCAACAGTAGAGAAAAGAGGGTCAACCTGTAAAGAGGGAGCTGCTGGTGTTGAAGTTTTAGATAAAGGTGTCAACTTGATCTCAACTACAGGTATGGGCTCTGTAGTGGTCGAAGTAGTGCCGGTAGTAGCTGGAGGTGAACCTGGGACCTGAGGATCTACAGGGAAAGGCTCTAGGATAGGAGGAGCTGGGTGTGGTAAGGCCATCGGGTTCTCGTCAGCCTTTATCAGGCTGGGATCCATAGTGCGTGTAGCCTCCACATGAGGGTCTTGGTGGGGGTCGATGGGAATACCTGCTGCACTGCATAGTCGATGAATAAGAATTGGAAATGGTAGTGAAGTGTTCATTCGAGCTGCGGCCTCTTGAATCTGCTCTGATATAATCCGAGCCCAATCAATAGAATAACCAGCTAAGATGATGGCCAATAATGCATCCCTCTTAAAGGTGATCATATTATCCGCGAAAGTTGGCCTAATACGCCAGCGAGTAATAGACTACCAAAACTTGGCCTGAAATGACATGTGTGCCTTCATAATTGATCCCATATGGTTTTTGATCCATGTAGGGTCCACACCCGGATCACAGATCTGACTCACAATCCACCATAACAACTCTGTCCTAACCCCAACATCCTTCCTAGTGACTACTCTTCTCATTTTATCGATCTGACTATCATACTCAGCAGTCGACTGGGGTGCTCTATAGGTGGGCGTAAACTGTACTCAGTGGATTATCTCCTCCGAGATGTTAATCTTCCTTCCCTTGAATATCACCACTCGTAGCCTCGGCTGCTTGATTAGTTTTTTGTTCTTCGGCAGCGAGGTATAGCAAGATATGCAGCATAGAACTCACGGACCACCAAAGGGGCATATTTGCCTAGCTGCTGCATTGTCTAACGGAGCCCGTGCTCGTCCAATCCTGCATCTAAGTTAGGTACTCTATCTAACCCCGTTGTGCTTAACCTAGACTCCTTATGAAATTGCCAGACCGGCTTGCCATTCCCCTTAACTTCTAGCCCCTAGTTGTAGATCTCTTTCATGCCCACAACACACCATCTGGGGTTAAACAAGGGCTGAGACTGGGTCTTTCCCTGCTCAGGTTGAGAAGTGCTCTTAGATTCTGACTCCGAGCCGAAATTTGTAGGAGTCATTTGAGGTGAACTACTCTCGGAGTCATTTTTCTTTACTTTTTGTACCTCCTCTTCAGACTAGGAGGCACATGTAACTTCCCTAGGCTCTCAAGCTGTACGGGCTCGAGTTTGAGAAACATTGGCAGAAGGGTCAATCCTGACCTTGTGGACTTCAACTGAACCTTTGGACTTCTAGTCTCGGAAGACTCGTCCACTAGTCTATTCCTGAACATTTGGATAGCCCTTTTGTCTTTGGGCGGTATAATATTTGCAACAGAACCAACAATCCACATAAGCATTAAGACAATTTACTTACGTAACACACAACAAAGAACAAAACTAAATAAAGGGAAAACAAGAACTGATGCAACTGCAGATGTGCAGGTATGAGTGCAGTTATGACTCGTAGGATGACCTACGAGTCATATAATGACTTGTAGAACCAGTTGTGCCTTTAAAAATACTTTTTGGTCATAGATATGAGACATAGTTATGACTCGTAAGATGGCCTACGAGTCGTAGCCCTGGTCTTGTTCCTAGTTCTAGAAACATTTTTAAAATCCAGCTAAGTCTACAAGACCCCCACTGCGAGTCATACCAGGTACTAGGAGTCGTATGTTAGTCTCGTATGAGGAATATAAAGGAATTATAGGGGACTGATGCTTGCTACGAGGGACCACTACGACTCATATAAAAACTTATGAGTCATAAGAGTGCCTCGTAACTGTGCACAGACTTACCTGCAATACCACTCATTTCTCACTCAAGGCACAAATTCATCACCAAATCTCAGCATATACACATATTCAACTCCAAACTAACATTGGCAATTCAACATGACCATTAACTCTAGGAGTCTAAATCAATTTTACAATTTGCCAAGCATACCAAACATAAAACACATTCCAAACAAATACTTGACAATCTTACAATATTCCAAAGGAGTGTAATCACCGTTCACGACAATTCAATCACAACTCACATGCTCAAACACAATCAATCACACCCATACTATCTAAATGTGAACTCCAATAACCATTCCTACCCTATGTGAGCAACAATAATGCAAGACAAACAAAAAATTTATCAATTTCATACTCATAACCATCCATTCATAACCCTCAACAAGGCTCAATCAACAACTTAATCATTTTCAAAGCCAACAAACCCTAGATTCCAAGCTTAGCTCAGCAATGCAATGTAAGGTATACTTAAGCATGATCAAACTAAACCTATAATCATGTAGGGAACAAGCTTATCAATAACAATCGAAGAATGAAATAAAAAAGCTTACAAATTGAGTCGAAAGGTGAACCAAAGGAAGAAGGGATGATTTTTGCATCAAAAACCTAGAATTTGGTACCCCTTGCCGGAATCTTCACCGGAGAATGATGTGGGTAGCCGGGAGTTTTGGTCGAAGATGGATTTACGGGATGGAAAATGGTTTTCCATCATCTTTAGGGTTAGAAATTTGATGCATTGAGGTCAAAGATTATTTTGACTCCCTTTTATAAGAAACCGGGTCAGGTTTTAAAATGCCTCAGATCGGGGCTACGAGACCCCAACTATGAGTTGTAGGTCATCCTACGGCTTGTAGGGACCGGTCTCATACCTAACCCAATGCTTAGCAAAAATTTAGAAATCATACCTGGGCACTATGAACCCCTCTTATGACTCGTAGGGGATCCTACGAATCGTAAGGTTGGCTCGTAATGTTTGTGTCAACTTCAGATGCTCACTAATTCTTCTACAGAGCATGACTACGAGTTGTAGTGCAAACTACGACTCGTAGACTTGCTCGTAGGAGTTGCTCCAGGTCCAAATTGTTTTCTAGATCTTCAGTTCTTCTAATTCTTACCTGCACACCAAGTCTCAAATCACAGAAATCCTCAAAAATATTGCACTTGCATCATTGTCTCTCAATTTAAAATAAACCACTAATACTACTACTCTAAGTCTCAAACAAATAAATAATTAGCAAAATGCTTGGGTTTCCTCCCAAGTAGCGCCTTATTTAACGTCATGGCTCGAGTTTGTCATCTTTCTTCATTAATAATCATCAAGGGCCCACACCTCTCTCTTGAACTCATCCGATGCACCATAAAAAGATTCGCTAGGTCTAATAAATCCCTTCTCCAACAAATCTTTCAATTGCTCTTGTAACTCCTTCAACTCTGCCTGGGCCATACGGGAAGGGAAAATGGAGATGGTTGCGTATCGGGAAGGAGATCTATGCTAAAATCTATCTTCCTTTCGGGAGGGACACCGGGAAGGTCATGTGGGAAGACATTAATAAAATCATTTACTACGGGAACCGATTCAATGGAAGGGACTTTGGACTCCATATCCCTAACCCTCACAAGATGATACAAAGACCCCCTAGAAATCAACTTATGGGCTTTAATGCATGAAATGGATTTACCCTTGACAACCACATCTTGAATTTCTCGCTTAAGGACGGGTTCACTAGGAAATTCAAACTTGACCCTATTGGTTCTACAATCAATAAAACCATAGTAGGCATACAACCAATCCATCCTAAAAATGATATCAAAGTCTACCATGTCTAATTCAACAAGATCACAGGGTAACAACTTATGCAAAATTTAAATAGGACAATTTCTATACACTTTCCTTGCAATAATTGAGACACCGATAGAACTAGACACTTCATATGACTCATGCAATAACTCAGGGACAACATGAAACTTTTTATCAACAAGAGGGGTAACAAAGGAAAGAGTGGCACCCGAATCAATCAAAGTATACATATCAAAGTCAAAGATTTTCAACATATCGGTAACAACATCGAGGACCTCACCAACCCCTTGCCTTCCATGTAGAGCATAGAATTGATTGTGTCTTGGGGCACCACCTTGAGGACCACCTCTACCCAATGAAATCACATTTACACCTTGGCCCTTGCCACGGTTTCTTGGACAATCCACCCTTTTGTGACCAAGCTATCAACAATCAGAGCATACATTAGAACCTTTCAAACAAGGGCCCTTATGACTCTTCCCACATGTAGGGCCCACATGTAGGGCACACATCAATGAGAGCCACACCACCAACACCTTGAGGTCTAGGGAAGTCATTGGCAAATCACCTATTTGTAGCATGAGAAGGCCCTTAGTCTTGATGGAATTGGCCATCCCTATGGAACTTACCCCCAGATGGGCTCTCTTGGCCTCATGGCCCCTCATCTTTCTCATCTTTTCTTCCTCCATTTGTTCAGTATAAGTCATCAACCAAGACAAGTCTATACCACCAATAAGCTAGGTAGACCGACATTCCTCACTCACCAAGTCATAGACCCCCATCACAAATTTATTCATCCTTAATCTAGGATCGACCACCAAGTAAGGAGCATACTTTGAAAGTTGATTAAATTTGTGGGCATACTCCCTCACACTCATAACACCTTATTTCAACTTCATAAACTCTACCAATTTTGCTTTCCAAAGCTCAAGAGGGAAAAATTGATTAAGAAAGGCTAATTTGAATTCTTCCCAAAGTACCATATAGCTATTACCCTTCTCACACTTCCATTGCTCATACCAAATTTGGGCTACCCTCTTCAGTTGGTATGCCGCCAACTCCGCCTTTTCATTTGGCCCAATACCCATAATATTTAAGATTTTGTAGACCTCACCAATAAACTCTTGTGGATCTTCATCCACCTTTGACCCATGTCAAATCGAAGGATTCATCCCCATTAAGACTCTTACCCTAGCTCCCGGGGGAGTAGCATGAGGGGATTGGGCCCCTTGTTGGACTTGGTTGGCCACTACTTGGGCAAGCAAAGTAAGAGCATCACGGAGCTCACCATTGGTAGGTTGCTCCTCGGGAGTTTGGGCCCACCTTCCTCTAGTGTTTGGCAAGATCTAGCATAGCAAAGAACAACATTAGGGGGAAGACTCACCACAACTCTATAGCATGACTTAGAACATGAAGAAGGAAAACATTTCCTAAAACGCCTCATAGCCTTCTATTCATAGTGTAATGT
>DF364881.1:4448-24437 GCA_000787875.1 Solanum virginianum | reverse complement strand
AGACCAAGTTAGATTTCCAAAGTACAAACCCCTTGGTAGGTTAGTGATGATATCACCCATCACCCTAGTGTGTGAGATACAAACCCCTCATCTAGGTTAGTGATAATTGCACCTATCACCTTGGTGTGTGAGGTACAAAACCCTCATCTAGGTTAGTGGGAATCTCACCTACCACCCTCGTGTTTAAGATACTAACCCCTCAACTAGGTTATCCAGGTTCTTAGTCCCCCCAGACCAGGCATGGTCTAATGCAACACTTTATATAGATTATATCATATACATAAGCTCATTTCATTATCATAACATCATTCATATCATATCTCATGCTTTGGACCTTCAATTCCTCAAGAAACCACATTGGTACATTTTAACAAACACTTAGAGTGTATGTAATACTAGTATAAAACCATGGAATATAGAGATGAAATCATGCAATAAAATCCATTTTAAAACCATCAAATGATTTCATCTCTATAAAACCATGGAATATAGAGATGAAATCATGCAATAAAATCCATTTTAAAACCATCAATCAACACCTTGCAACACTCTTAAAAAATATACATCAAAACCCCTCATCAAATCTTACATTAGATCCAAGTTTATAGCTCAAAACATAGCAAACCAGTCATAACTTTAACATAGTTCATAGACATGTTCATACTAGTAAACCCAATTAAAAAATGAACTTTAAATCATGAAAATTGAGTAAAAAGGAGATTAGGGCACCATGGGTGGAACAAAACTAATGGCTAAAACCTACATACCTTGATAGAAATCACCGGTAACAAAATACACAGGTTCGCGTCTGCTCCACGATGTAGACCTGTCGCAGAGGACAAATGAATAAATGGCCGTGATAGCTGCGCATCGCTGCACTATTGCAGATTGATTCCTGATAAGAAAAATTATGAAAAATGAAATTGCTAATCGTTTGCTCTTAAATCGGGGTTAGACCCTTGCCCCCCTATTTTTAACCCCCTAAACAAGAATATGATGTCAAATTTTTGATATCACACACGAATTTTGAGATATATAGAATTTAAAATTCTGGGCATTCTGAAGCACATGTTCGAGCACTTTTTGGGGTCATTTCAAAGTAAGCCTTGATGTTCTTCTTCTTTTTAGTGTGGGTTTAGTGTGCATATGTTTAATCATACTTGAAATTGATTGTTTAGAAGTCTAGAATATAAAATTGCATGGTAAATTAGGTTGGATTTTGAATATGAAGTTGAAAACCACTATTATTGAGCACTTTAAGCATTGTCCATGGGGTTTAGTGGTTTTCGTGATTTCTTGTGCATACCTTTGTGAAAATGTGCTTTTGGCGTTGTTTTATTTGTGGATTTGCAATTCTTTAACATAGAAATATGGGAAATGCTTGATTTATGGCTGGAGTTTTATAACCATCGAAGAAGGCTCATCACGGAGCTCTTCATGGTCCACATGATGTTCCATAAGCCGTGAAAAGTCCTGTGTATGAGCCCTCAGTTATTGCGCTATCAAGGGACCTTTCACGGTATTCTTTACGGACCATAGACCTTTTCATGGCCCGTGTAAGGTGCACCGTCAAGGCCCTATTTTGCATAACATCTAAGTCAACCTTCATGGGCCCTCATACAGTTTATATGACTTCACATGGTCCATTATAGGGCCCTGTACAAGCATCCACTTTGCATTGCTAGCCCAAGTCCAATTCCACGGACCCCCGTACGGTCCGTACAACCATACAAGGTCCATGATGGGTTCCATCCAAGTGCTTTGATCACAATATTTTATTGTTTTCACCTAATATTTTTGTTATTGAGTTCCCACACCTTAACTTAGTGTAATTTTCGTATGATAGACTGGGTGATGCCACTCTTAAGTGTTATTTTCACTTCAAATTGGCACAGAGGAAGTCTAAGTACCTATTAGTGTGTCATTTTGCAAGTCTAGAATACTCTAACTGTTGGTATTCATTTTTATGGCTCACAGGTACTATGGGACCTCGCTGAAAGTCAGCCCAACCTAGGGACGAGCCTGGGTCATGCCTTCATAATTCTCTAACAGCGTCTTCTAGCCACTAGATTGGTAGTGGCTCAGGCGATGACTCCTCAGGAGGGTGTGAAGTCCAGTTTAAAGGGAATGTCTTCCCTCAATCTCCTTGTACTACGAGGGCTCGAGCAGTAATCCTAGCCATCACCTCTTTGTCCAATGAGGGGACCCATTCTGATAGAAGTGAAGAGTAAGGTGCTACCCTAGAGCAGGAGCAAGAAGAATAGGAAAATATCCCGGAGAAAGCCCAAAGCAATAAAGGTGGACAGTTCGAGGAAGTCTACCTCCAGGACAGTGATGACGATATTATCCACTTCTCTGTTACCCAGATCACTGATCTTAAAGTAGCCCATGTGGTTATAGATTTTTTAAGAGCCCGATGGACATTCCCAGGAGACACACAGATATTCACTTAGGGGCTGACAAAGGAATCGGGAGCTACCAATGCAAGGTCATTATTTTTTAGGTCCATGTTGTGATAGATCTTCTTGATGGGGTCCCAGATATTAAGGCACTACTTGATATCCACCAATTTAGGTGGATGATACAGGCACCCGGGTACTATAGGCCCATAAACATTCAAGAGTTTTACTCATGCTATGCCACCAATTTGTTGAACTCTGTTGGTGGAAGGTCCCAAGGACTGAAGAAGTAACTGGCCCTCAATGTGACCCTCCTTGAGCACATAGAGTTGAGGGGTGTTCAGGTGAATATCTCTGAAGAAACAATCAATAGGTTTCTCTATGGTCTGGACTACATGGCCCCACAGGATAACTTATATGCAGAGAGACACCAGCAGCTCACCGAGGAGGAAAAGATGTTTGACCTTACCTCCAGGGTTATTGCATTGACATGGATAGAGAACGAATAGCTCTGCAAGAAGATAATGCAGCTTAGTTCACAGACCCAATGTACCAGTTACAAAGGCCTTTCTCACAGTTGTTGCAAAGTTTTAGTGGTCAGTAGTGCATGCTAGCCAAAGTCCCACAGGTAATGACAACATGCTCCAACTATCGCAAGCCTCCCTACTGGCTTGCCATATGGCCTGATTTGGGGTGAATGTGGGTTATATCATCACCACTATCGAGTACTGAATGACAAAGCTGGACTACCCTTCTTGTCATTAATTAGGGCTCTTCGCTGGCAGTCTCATGTCCTAACTACTCGGTATGTTGACCGTAAGATTTAACCAATAAAGGTAGTTAAAATTTCTCTAATTAAGGATATGAGCAAACCACTCTACAGGACAAGAGCTAACAGGCTAGGTGGTCTAGCTATTTTCCCCCAATCAGCTCTACAGCAACCCTTACCATTTAAGGGGTTTGTTGTTGTCCCCCCTTCAGACGAGGCTTCTGACCAGCCTGAGGGAAATAGTGCACTGCATCCTATGTACCAGGGGCCAAAGATGTATGCACATGTGCGATATGAGTTTCTCTCCTGGTTAGTGATGAATCAACGGCAGACACGGGCTATGGTGGATCAGATGGTCAAGTGGATGCCCCAAGTAGTCTAGTCCCTTGTACAACTAGCTAAGGAGCATCTCCGGGCTGATCTTAGAGGACAATCTGCTAATCTCCTAAACTAAGTCAATACTTTATAGAGGTACTTCAACAATAGGTAGGAGAGACTTTTGGGGTTGGAGGTGACTTCTTGTGAAAATATTTACAAAAATAAAGGAGCAAATAGCCCAGTTGACTGCTCGGTGCAATTACACCACCTGCATCATCGAACTCATTGATGTAGCTTTTCAGTACTCCAATTGTGACACAGTCTCTGGGTAAGGCATGGGGAGCCCGACCTGCTCCATCTGCACACTAGTGTCGTCCACTGTGGAGCATAAGAGCAAAAGGCCTTCTCAGTGAGTTATCCCACCGCCAGATGAGAAGGCGACAGAGGAGAAGCAATTGTGTAAGGCCATATAGGCCTAGAGGCGAGCGACTTCCAAACAAGAAGAGTAGGAGAGACTTGCATGGGAGGCAGCAAAGGTGGAGCCTCTGAGAGCACTTCTATACCCAGTTCGACTTTGACAATAAGGACCTTGCTGAAGGGTCTAATCTTGATAGGAAAACTGACACTTAGGGTGTCCCAGGTATGTTTTACTCCACTATTATACTTTATTTTATAGCTTCTGTGCTATGAGATCACTACACTATCTTTTTGTAGGGGGTGGGGCATCTTGCCACTTGGAATTTTTTCTTGCCATGTTTCTTTTTTCCCAAGTTTATTATCTAGTAGAACTAGCATGTTTAGGATGTTTTGTTCGTGTAAATATGAGTGATTGTAGAAGTCTATAGTAACCCATAGATTTGTGTGGAAAATGGCCTGAAATTAGTAACTTTTTAAGAAATAAAAATAAAAATGTCTTCCCGACTATCTTGTGTTGGTCCTTGTAAAACATGTACACATTGTCAAGTTGGTAGCTTGATGAATGAAGCATAATCCGATTGATTAGTGCTATTAGTGTAGGAGAAGTGCCATGTGTGGTGAGCTGATTTGTTTCAAATCCCATCAATGCATTTATAAGCTAGAACTTGCCTAATTGGTCCTACTAAAGCAATCGAATAATTGGATTAGGATAGGATCTTAGGGCATTTTTGTTGATAAGTCACTTAGCCTAAAATGAACCATCCAAATGAAATTGTTTCTGTTTGAACCAAAACTTAAGCCTAAATAGACCCCTCTTCTTTGTAATCACCCAACTCACCTCCTTTATCTCTCTGCAGAACTTTACTCTGGCCCTGGTCTCTCCTAAGATAATGTGAAACTCATCCCAAGCTAAAAGCCTGAGTCAAGGGTGCCTGGTGTGGCCCTGGTCCTTTTAAAAGACATTATGCATCTCAACTAGAGCCCAAAGCCTAAGTTGAGGGTGGCTATTGTAGGAAACCAAAAACGTTAAGAGTGAAAAGAGCTAAGTGATGAGAGGAAAAGAAAAGTTAGAGTGTGAGAGAATATATATATAGTTAATAAATTAAAATGGGAAACACTACTGGAGAAAATGGGGATAAAAAGAGTTTGGGGCCAAAAACATGAAAGTTAAGTCAAAGTAGCATCTTGGAGGGGCAATGAGTCACTTCATTCCTAAATATATCCTCCCTGAACCCGAGCCAATGTTATGATCTGAGAAAGTGATCCTAATGTGATCATAAAAAGGTCATTTGAGAGTTAAAGTGGTGAAAATAAGGGCAAGCTTCTGGTCTGACTTATGTATTGATTATATGTCATTTATGAGCATGAGTGCCTAATCAAAATCTCTATTTTGCATTTATATACTATGTGTGAGACTTCATTGTAGTGAGGGCACTATCTTTACATGGTTTGGTTATTGATTTAAAAATTCCATCTTCATTCATGAGTTTATTTGGGAAAAATGTGTATGTATAAGATCTCTAACTTGGTCTTCATGAGTTGGTTGGGATGTGAGTACATTAAAAGTTTAGTGTAGGGGCATATTTTTTATAATTATCGGGTTACTGTATGATCTCTGATGGGTAATTGTATTTGGGCATCATTTAGTTGTGTTAATCATTGCTTGAGGACAAGCAATAATTCTAAGTTGAGGGTGTTGATAAGTTGTGAAAATACGACTCTTACGGCGCCTTAAACATGGGATTCTTTAGAATTCTCAAGCAATTGTGTTGGTTTGATGTTTTGTTTTGTGTTAGTTTTTAGGGAAATGGATAAGGCATTGAAATTCAGGTGAAATGCACGAAAAGGAGAGAAAGAGATCCCAAGTGCACCTGTACAAGCATCATCACGGCTCATGCAACACCACATGGACCATGGGAGGTGCCTTAGACCACGGCCGTTTTCATGGCCTGTGAAACCTTAAACAATTTGTGTGGCCAGTTGTGATCTCATACTTAGGCACGTGGAGATGTGATGGAACAATATGAAGCAAGGCTGGTTCCACAGGCCCTTTGTACGGACCGTGGAATCATACACGGATCGTGTGGGCCACTATAAAGTTACTTCACTTTGGAAATCACCATCGAACTTTAGCAAAACCATACAAATGGAAGTCCATGTCACCCTCAACGGGCCATTGACCAAACCATGGACTGTGAAGAGAGTCATGGTGATGAAATAATGTTTGACAGTGAGAAATTTTCCAAGGCAAGGTTCACAGTCCATCTTTATTGACTGTGAACCTCACCACGCTTTGTGTGGTCTAGTCGTCGAAGGGAACTCAGGATTGAAGCCCAAGTGGAAGACCATGGTTTGTGCAACATGTCATGAGTCATACAAATGACTGTGTCCATGCCAACTTTTACTATTCTATTTTAATTTAGATTAGGTTTTTCCATGTATATATAAGATTTTTATATTCCATTTTTATTCATTATTAACTGCTGGAGACTAAGAACGAACGAGAGAACAACATTTGCAATTAAATATATTGAGATTACGGGGTTCTAGTCTTCTTCTTGAGATTTTAATTCATAGATTTCTTTTATTATCAACTGAAAGTTCTCAATCATGATTTTCTCATCTTGTTGTGGGCTATTTATATTGAATATTATAGGCTAAACCCACAACTAGGGTTGTGGGAACCATCACAATTAAATAAAGTAGACAAATTGGTATTGAATTTCGGGATTGGCCATTGCATATATTGTAACGTTCTTCACTCTAATTTCTTTCTTAATGAGTCGATGCAGTAAGGTTATGCCCATATTCATTGCCTGCTTGGGGGGGAGGTAGTAATTAGGAAAAGAACTTTACAACAGAAATTCAAGGTTAATAACCTAGTCTAAGTACTTGAGACCGGAAGGTGATAGTACTCTGGGATCCATAGCAAGGGTTAGGAATGTACATTCTGAGAACGGAAGGTGAAGAATCAAATGCATCTAAAAAGGACCGGAGGTGAATTAGGCATTAGTTAACTTGCTTGATCTTGTATGCATAATCATGAATGAATTCATTAATTCAATTTGGCTATCAAGAAGAAAGTCATGGGGGAACACAATCCTAGCATCATAATTATTTGATTGAAATCTAGCGGTTAGCAAAGTTTTCTAGTATTACTTAACTTTACATATTCTCATTCTCAAGTTCCCCCCCCCCACTTTATGCTCTCTTATTTCTGTGAAGTAGATATTAGATCTGAAAAAGGGTGCTAATATGCATATTCTCACGCATTCCCTATGGGATCGACCTCACCTCTTGTTGAGTTCTATATTTGGTTAATGACCGCTTTACTATTCCTTTTAGAGTGCAAATTTGAGCATATTAAATAGCAACAACCATAAGGAGGATGAAGAAGTAGTAGTTGTAAAACAAGAAGAAAAAGAAAAGAGGAGAAAAACTCAAGAAAATGAGTAGTTAGGAAGAGAGGCGACAGTTTAGAAAACGTGCAAAATAGATAGTTGGGAAGAGAATCGGAAGTTCTCTTTGGTTCAACCCTTTGCTTTGAAGCTCTTTTTTTTTTTGTAAAAATATTTTTTGTGGTAAAATTTATATTCCTAAGATTTTGTCAATAAATAAATATTTTATTTTATTTGTCTCTTTTAACATATCAAGAAAATTTATTATTTTTTCATACTATTTTTAGTGTTAAATAACTATATAAAGTACTATAGTCAAATTTAGAATTTTCAAAATATTATTAAAGATATTAATTAGATAAAATATGCATCTAATCAAATTTTTTTAAGAAGTATACCAAGTCACCAAGAGCCCAATAATTTGACATGGATGAAGTATAAAGCACTATTTGAACTTTTCATACCGTAAAATTTGTGAATGCCCCCATAATTAAAGCATTTTATAATCTTTATAAATAACAAAATTACAATCTTTTCTCTTTCATGAAATCACTACTATTTAAATTGATTCTCATTAAAAAAGATCAATTTTCTGTTAATTTTTTATTCAATTTATGTTTTTAATAAAATTAATCCCTTGAAATAATATGAACTAAAGTAAAGAGTGGTCGAGACTTTAAAAGAAAGCAAAAAAGAAAACAATTTCCTTTTTATGAAAAAGAATATAATTCAAAAATTTAGCATAGTACTTTTTCACTGATAAAAAAATAGAATATCTCCCCCTTATCTATATATCTACTAGATAATCTAAGGCTCGTAAATGGGTCCAATATGTCCTATTATTTTGTTTATTTAAAATAAATACTTATAAAATGTATCTTATAGTAATTTGACCTATATTTTGTTGACATTAATTAGTGGAACAATAACTTTTTGTCATGACCCATCCTTTGGGCCATGACCGCACCTGTTAGATCTCACCTACAAGCAAGTCAATTACCCAACTTAGGGTACCTGTCCTAAATCTCTAGTATTAGATATAACAGGCACGACAATATAACCTAACACAACTTACCCAAAACCTAGAAGTCAATTGTACAGAGCTACAATAGACATAAGTACAACACAAATATCTATACAATAAGATACACAACGAAGAATGTTCGTACGAATACAATCCACTACTGTAAAAGGTCAGTGTCTGAATACAAAAGACGACCGTCAAAACAGAAGGAGACTGAAGAATATCCAGAGGTGCTGATGCTCACCAATGTCTCCTGAATCGCCTATGAACCTCTAACTCAGCGACTGTGGCTAGTACCTAGACTTGCACCATAGGAAGATACAAAATGTAGGGATGAGTACCGGTAATAGGCACCCAGTAGGCATCATCGACCGAGTGTAATACTGTAAATAGAGAAGCTCAAATATAGAGAACTGCAGTAAATATAGCAAATTGGAACTCTGATCAAGGAGTAAACATGTTTGGAGAATCACCGAACCCCAACTGAACCAACTCAAGTGATGTGCAATGATACTAATTGACGAAGCACGAGGAGGCCTAAACTACAACAGTAAGCGGACTGAGACATCCTGTTTTATGCGGGTGCAAGGCCCAAATATCTATGTTTGTATGCCGACTGGGTCCCATATGCCCAGAAGGTACACTCACGCACAATCTAATTGATAGAATCACCACAAAACTCATGAAATCACCACAAGACCCAACTCTCAATATCACATGATCTAGGGCACAGTTGTACATGCGTATAAGGCCCTAGTGTCTAAGCCTGAATGCCCCACAAGCCCATAGGGTACACCCATGCACAATCAGGGTGTGTATAGGTGTGTGAATCCATAGGTAATCAATCGGGTCCTCGACCCATCCAATAACCATTATCACATGGGGCTTCGAACCCCTATAATATCAAACGAGGCCTCGAACCCCCTTCACGACCTGGCTTTCAATCGGGGCAATCAGCAAGGGTCAGATGGTCTGACAATATATATAACGACGAGATGTATTTCCCATGGGAGAAAGAATCCCCCTAACACAATCAACTGGGCCTCAAACCCAGGAATAGACAACTAGGCCTCGAACCCAAGAATAATCAACTGGGCCTCGAACCCAAGAATAGTCAATTGGTGCTTGGACCTTAGAATCAACATCTACCACTCGGCATCCCAATCGTGGTCACTGGACTCGGACCGTAGGGTGTGACTCCCGGGTCTTAGAAACTCGGACGTGACCACCGGAGTTTGAATAATGACGAGGAGCATCATCTAGGCTCGAGGTATCAAAATAGTCCCTCACTCAATCAATCTGTCCAGATCTGGAACTCCAAAGTCATATCGTGCCCAGAGTGAATGTAGGCAACGATACTCACAATATATATATCCCACACGATCCAACCTATACAACCGTATATCACCATCCCTCAGATAACAGTAGCTAATCATAGCCTCAGGTAAGGATAACAAATGCAAAACGACTAACAACTGTATGCAAAAGTATATATCTCACAGACTAATTTAGGGTCATGCCCACCCTAATCCAATTACACCATGTTTTATTCAATCTCAAGTACTGTGAGTAAACATGGTCTAGAACCCAAGAAAAATCAATCAGTAGGACCTAGCCCCTAAATATGTAATCATTGGGGTCTCAGACCTAAAATGTAACCAACATGTATATCGCTAGTATCTAGAACAACCAAGTCTAGTAGAGTCATATTTATAATAAAATCAGTCCAATGTACGGTTGTTTCATAGGTATCCTGAAGAAATTAGCCCATCGAGATCATGTCTATACCAAAGTCAATCCATAGTACGATATATAATCAACAAACAACTTCATAATAAGCATATCTCGGTAGCATCAGGCTACATATTCATACGGATAGGAGTTAAGCCAGAATACATACCTGTCTTAGGACATTAGCCTATATCTAGCCTTTACTAGGCCTTTTCGTAGTTCAAAAGTGCCAGAACAACCACAAGTATCCCAAAAATAACTGCAGTTATCCCATATGCTTTGTACAACTACTATCCAGGAAAGCAGATATTAATAAGTCAGGATAATACTGTTAAAATGCATATCCAAAAATATGACTAACAATCAGTAGCACAACATATATACATATCTTACTTAAGACTTCCAACCACAAACAACTCCCAATATACATACATATATTTCAGCTTAGTCTAAAGGTAAGGAAAGCCTAGCCTACCTGAAAGCTGAATCCACATACTTCGGAGCAGTCCATGTGAGTTTTATCCTATCTGACTGCCTCTAAATGCTGCTCAGCTAACAAAGTATGAATCACTATATAATTACAACTATTTTGGCTATAATATCTCAAGAAACAGGGGAAGATATGTCAATGTGACTAAAATGGGGAAAAATGGGTCTATGCCCAAAATACAAAACCAACTCCCCTAAAATGATCTCCACATCACCCCAAGTCTATAGCCAGAAATTGAGCTCAAAACAAGGCTCAGATCAATCAGAAACAACCAAAAAACAAATGGCATTTATTATCAAAAACTAACATATACGTACAATAGCTTCTCGGCCAAATTCCATAAAAATACAGTGAAATTAGCAAAATTTGAATATAGCACGGCATAGATCTCAAAAATTAGTACAATTTAGACACAAATTTCATTAAATTCCAATAAGAAATAACGGCCGAGATATCTCACTCAATGTTTTTTGAAAAATCTCAACATAAACCGCAGTTAAAACATCATTTTCATACCAAACAGAGCTCTATCAATTAATTTTGATATTACTACAATGTGCGCCATGCAAAAACTTATAGAATAGATTCAAATTTTACCAAAATTTGACTTAAAATAGATAAGAAATCACATATCGAAGTTTTCGATAATAATAATATGTTACAGCAGCAAAAACGCCCAATTTTTACCTCAAATGACGCACTGAAATCAATTTCTGACACTTCATTGATGTTCCTCTTGGAAAAGTGCACAAGTTAGTCTTTTGAATTACCGAAATTGGATCGAAAATGGGATAGAAATTGTGTTCCAAAGTAGTATGTACGCCGCTTTCCCTTTCTGGAAATGTTTTCTAGAAAACAGGATAGAAATGCTTTCCTTTTTGTTCCTTTTTGAACCGCCTACCATGTGGCAGCTCGTGGCTGAGCCACATCACCCTTCATTTTTTAATTTTCAGCAACTACTCAAACTTAATTTAGATGTTCCGACCTTATTCAAAGTGACAAACATATAATCTATATACAAAATTTGATCAAAAGCAGCATTCTGGAATCAACGGTGTAATCAAAATTCTCATCAAAGGTCGTATTATTCCAATGTGGGTCCCATTTCTCAATATCAAAATCTACCAAAGGGGCCAAAACACACCCGAAAGCCCTAGAAATCAAACGAAAGGCCCTCCTATACCAAACTCAATGTTCCAGACCCAATGGTATAGTCAAAATTTCTATTTGAAGCACACTTCCCAAAGATATCGACTAAAGTCAACTATTTACCTGCTCCGGGGCTAAATTTGAAAAACCCAATATAATTGCACTGAACATGCCTCTAGCCTAATTTGGTTATTCTTGAGTTGATAGAACTGTCAGAATTTCACTCTAAGGCCGTTGGCCGACACCTAGAGACTATTGCTAGTCCCCAAACGAACTACTTGGCCTCATCACATTTGTCCATTCGCACATTCTACAAATCAGCGGAAGACATAAGGAATAAATGGGCATATTTAATCATCTAGTCTCTAATAATAATATAATGAAAGGCTAGTCGAAAGAACTAGCTCACAAGTTCCAACATCAACATCTGACTCTAGTCTATGAAGCCTTTATCACTATTAAGTGGTGCCAATGACAAACCCATGGACATCTCAATCCAAATAATAGATAAGCAACTCTAACTCTAAAGCATGATGAAAAATAATGTAATGAATCCTTCGAAGTAGGGGAGGATCACCAATTTATTGAATACTCAAAGATCCTCAATGATTCACGTGCTGATGACCTCTATCCTACGTATCTTTATCATAATATGATATAATCCAAAAGGGGACGTCAGTACTTAGAATGTACTGGTGTATAAAATAGCTGAGTGAAATCGAAACAGGTAGAACAATATAGAAATAACAATCAACTCAATATAGAAATCAATTAACATGTCAAATGCCTATCTAAAGAGAGAATAAAGAGTAGACAAGTGACCCGTCAACCAATCAACTCATCAATCAAATCACACTCATCTCAGAGGGACTCATCTCAAAGGAACTCGGCACAACTCATCTCATCACATCTTATCTTATCTTATCTCATCTCTTCTCGACTCGGAGTACTCAAGGTAGGAACTTTCTAGGAGTTTCTCTTATCTGACAACAATTACTAATGAGCTAGTGATCGTACAACAAATAATCATTGTTACCACAGCTATCCCATACTTGCCAGGTAGTGGACGAATTAAATCCACTAGGGACCCTAACAATTCGTTAAGTCTTTTATTGTTTCAGGAACTCTATCCTGAGGGAACCACAATAAGAAGTAATGGTTCTAATCCTCACCTACCTTGGCTACATATTTTGACGAGTGCAAGTTGGACTAACTCTTACTCTTTCAGTGCTCGATACTCCTCCCATGAGTCAATGCTCATAAAATAATACATCTAGTCAATACATCTTAATTGACTCATCTCAACTCAGCCTTATGAAGGCTCTTATCATTCAATTAGTCTCAAAGAGACTCTAATCATCTCATCATTCAATCAGTCTGAAAGAGACTCTAATCATCTTATCAATCAACATCTCAATCAACAACTCAAGAGTTTGAGCAATCATTAGGGAATAATCGAATAGACAAATTATTAGAGTTTATTTATGTACACTCATAGGACTATTAAGTTCTATCAATTCATCATCATTCTCACATCGCAATCACAATCTCTATAACATTCTCAATCAAGGCTCTAGACTCAATCCCTGTCTTCTTTCATGCAATCTTTAAGAAATAATAAGTAGGGTTATGTAATAATTCATGTAAAAACATTCAATTAAGGAAACAAGTTTGTGATGATCATCAACATATGAAAATACATGTAAAAATCATAATCTTTTTCAAGAAAATAATAAAAAATCGTGCATAGTAAACTCAAGAACCTTTAACTCTCATCTAAGACCATCTATGGGCACATAAGAGAATAATCTCATATTTTTGTTTAACCTTACATACCTGGAATGAAGCTTTCTAAGTCACCCGTCAAGAATTCTCCTTGAATTCTCCAATCTCATGTTCTTCTTTCTTCTCTCTCAAGCCCTAACTTTCAATGGTTGTGAAAAAGGACTTAGAATGGGGTTTTTGATCCTATTTACTCATCAAAATGACCTAAAGGAATCGTGTTTCATGTTTAGGAGGGATCGGGAAAAGTTTGGAATGCCCCTCAAAAGATTTAAATTTTAAACTTTTAGAAAAATATATAAATATGGGTCTGCGATGGGTCCGCATCGTGAAGTTATCGCGTACCCTTACTATTTTGGGTCCACGATAGGTTCACTTCACGGCCCTATCGGTACCCTTACTGTTTCTGCTCAATTTTGCAAAAATTATTTTTTGACCAGTTGCTCTTAAATCGGGTCGAGACTATTTTCTGACTTGATTTTCTGCACTGATTGCAAATCCGATTCAAATTTCCCATCCGAGCTTGGGAAGATGTGTTACGTGCACGTCTCCGTTCTAGGGGTATTTTGGTAATTTTATCAGGTTTTACATCATCTCCCCCTTGGTATCATTCGTCCTCAAATAATGAGTAAGGGTGGATATCGAGGCACGAATAGACTTGAAACTTCTCTCAACCTTCAATCTATCTAGACTTGAAACTTCTCTCAACTTTCAATCTATCAATCTATCTTTCAACTCCTCATTTCTATCAACAATCTCTATTCGGACTCGAGAATAGACAATCAACGAGAAAACACAATCAATTTGGTCAAGAATAAGGAATTTACCTTCAACATTCTCATCCATTGACACGAATAGAGGCGGATATTTTTTTCATCTCTTCCTTAGCTTCCCATGTGGCCTCCTCAATGAATTGATTCTTCCACATGACTTTGACTTAGGCTATCTCATTGGTTCTCAATCTACGAATCTGATGATCAAGGATTTAGACCAGAATTTCTTCGTAGTTCAAAATATCCTTCACTCTGATGCTCTCCACAGGGATTACCAAGTTAGGATCTCTCAAGCATCTCTTCAACATCGACACATGAAACACCAAATGAATACCATCTAACTCGAAAGGCAACTCTAATGCATAGGTAACCTTCCTAATTCTCTTTACAATCTGATAGGGTCCAATATGACATGGACTCAATTTACCCTTCTTCTCAAATCTCATGACACCTTTCATAGGTGATACTTTCAAATATACCAAGTCACTTCGAACTCCAAATCTCTCATACTCACGTCGGTGTAGGATTTCTGGCGACTTTGTGCAGTCTTCAATCACTCTCTAATGATGTTAAACTTCTCTATTGCTTGATGAACAAGGTCAGGCCCAGTTAACTCCGCTTCTCCAACCTCGAACCACCTAATTGGTGATCTACATCTCTCTTCCCCATTGTTTAATGGACAAGGTCAGGCCCAATAAACTCCGCTTCTCCAACCTCGAACCACCCAATTGGTGATCTACATCTCTTCCCATATAAAGCTTCATAGGGAGCCATCTGAATACTTGCATGATAACTATTGTTATACGCAAACTCAATCAACGGTAGGTGCTTATCCCAATTTCCCTTGAAATTAAGGATGCAGGTTCTCAGCATATCTTCTAACGTCTAAATTGTACGCTCTGCCTGGCCATCGGTCTGTGGATGGAAAGTTGTACTCAAATTCACTTTCGTACCCAATCCTTTCTGAAATGATCTCAAAAATTGGGAGGTGAATTGAGCTTCTCTATCCGAGATGATGGACAAGGGAACCCCATGCAACCTCACAATATCTTAGATGTACATCTTGGCGTACTCCTCCGCAGTGTTAGTTGTCTTAACTACTAAGAAGTGATCTGACTTAGTCATCCTATCCACAATAACCTTTATCGAATCATGTTGCTTTCGATACCTCGGTAGACCAGTAATAAAGTCCATATTGATCATCTCCTACTTCCATTCCGAGAGCTCAAAGTTTTGAGCTAATCCATATGGCCTTTGGTGCTCAACTTTTACATGCTGACAATTCAGGCACATAGAAACAAATTCAACAATATCCCGCTTCATTCCATGCCACCAATAGACTTCTCTCACATCATGGTACATTTTGGTAGAGCCAGGACGAATGGAATACCTAGTGCTATGAGCTTCAGCCATGATTCTCTCTCGTATACCATTAATATCTGGGATGCACAATGTACTTTGGTACCTCAACACCCCCATCTCCCCCTTTGGAGAAGACCATCACTTTCTGTTTGTGGACGGCCTCCTTCAATAGGAGTAGGATAGGATCTCGGTCTTGCTTTTCTTTCACCTCTGTCACCAAAGATGAAGCAAATCCATTCTGGACATTAACTCCTCCCTCATCATTCTTCTCAAGTTGGACTCCTAATTGAGCTAAGTGATGCACTTCTTTAGCTAGCTCCTTCTTTCCTTCCTCCACATGGGTTGTGCTACTAATTGATAACCTGCTAAGAGTGTCAGCAATAATTTACCTGGATGATAGAGAATGCTCATGTCATAATCCTTGAGCAACTCTAACCATCTTCTCTATCGCAGGTTGAGCTCTTTCTGACTGAAGACATACTACAAGCTCTTGTGGTCAGTAAAAACATCCACATGCAGTCCATACAGGTAGTGGTGCTAGATTTTGAGTGCGAACACCACTGCCACCAACTATGATCATAGGTTGGATAGTTCCTCGCATGAATCTTAAGTTGTCTGGAAGCACAGACTATCACCATCCCTCTCTGCATCAACACACATCCCAGTCCAACTCTCGAAGCATCACAATAGATCACAAAATCTTCTGTTCCATCAAGCAAGGTTAGTAGTAGTGCAGTAGTCAGTCTAGTCTTTAATTCTTAGAAACTTTTCTCACACTCGTCGGACCACTGAAACTTGTCCCTTTTCGGAGTTAACTTTGTCAATGGTGCAGATAAGGAAGAAAATCCCTCAACAAACCAGCAGTAGTAGCTTGCCAACCCCAAGAAACTCTTTATATCAGTTGGAGAGGTTGGTTTGGGCCAGTTCTTAACAGCTTCAATCTTTTGAACATCCACTCGAATATCATCACCAGAGATAATATGCCTAGGAAAGCCCCAGATTTAAGCCAGAATTCTCATTTCGAAAACTTTGCATACAACTCATGGTCCTTAAGGGTTTGAGGGATGATTTTGAGGTGTTATGGATGCTCCTCTTCATCTCCTGAATACACCAACATATCATCAATAAACACAATCACAAACATGTCTAGATACTATCGGAACACCCTGTTCATCAAATCCATAAAGGTTGCAGGTGCATTCGGCAACCCAAAGGACATGACCAAGAACTCAAAATAGTCATATCTAGTCCTAAAGGCTGTCTTTGGAATGTCATATTCCCTCACTTTCAACTGATGGTAACCAGATTGGAGGTCTATCTTTGAGAAATAGGAGGCACCCTGAAGTTGGTCAAATGAGTCATCTATCCTTGGGAGAGGATATTTATTTTTTATGGTGACCTTGTTCAGTTGCCTATAATCAATACACATTCTGAGAGACCCATCTTTCTTTCGCACAAATATGACAAGAGCACCCCACGGACAAACTCTCGGCCTTATGAAGCCCTTCTATAATAAATCTTTCAACTGCTCCTTCAATTCCTTCAGTTCAGCGAGGGCTATCCTATAAGGTGGAATTGAGATAGGCTGGGTATCAGGAAGAATATCAATCCCGAAATTAATCTCCCTATTAGGAGGGACTCTGGGTAGATCCTCAGGAAACACTTTTTGAAACTCATTCATGATTGGAACTAACCCAAGAGCTGGGGACTCAACATCATCTGACTTAACTCTCACGAGGTGATAGATACATCCTTTTGTAATCATCTTTATAGCTCTAAGGTATGAGATAAACTTTCCTTTAGGTGCTAGGAAATCACCCTTCTACTCTAGAATCGGTTAATTTGGAAATTAGAACTTAATAGTTCAGGCTCTACAATCAACAGAGGCATAACAGATATGGAGCCAATCAATGCCGAGGATCAAATCAAAATTAGTCATATCTAACTCAATCAGATCAATGATGGTATCTCTATGATGGATGGACACAACAAAAGCTCTATAGACTTTCTCAGTTCGAATAGACTCACCCACTGGAGTAGAAACATCAAAGGGGCTCAAGAAGACTCTAAGGGGTTCTATCAGATCTATTGGCCATGTAAGGAGTTAAAAAAGATAATATAGCACCAGGATTCATTAACACATAACAATCAATAAAAAAGACTCAAATCATACCCGTCATAATATCTGGGGAGTTCTCCTGATCATGTTGACTGCCCATGGCACATAAACGATTTGTAGCTCTGATTATGCCTGAAGTGGTGCCTCTCTGATTTCCCTTAGCTAGCGAGGCCGGTGCAGAAGATTGAGCCTGGTCTGCCCACTTTGGGCACTCTATCTGGTAGGGACGCATTTGTCCACACTTGTAGCATACATCACTTCCCTCACGGCATCTTTCCAAGTGCAGTGTACCACACTTACCACACGCTAGCTTACCCAATGAACCTTGAGTCATGCTAGCTTGGGACTGAGACCCACGGGCTCCCACATTCTGAGACTTCTGATCATTTCTGACTCTAGGTGCAGGTGCACTAGCAGATGATGGTGCTGGAAATCGATTTCTATTGCGTTTCTTCCAAACCTCATGGCTGGATATTTTAGCTCTCTTGCTTATGAACTCTTCTCTATCATGTTGCCTCTTCTCATCAGCTTATTGGATAAAGGTCAACAATCTCCTAATATCCATGTCACTCACGAGCATAGCTCCCCTCCCATCTCTCTTTGGCCCTCTTTTTAGCTATCTACATACATTCCCATCCTTCCCCTCATGTTAGCCACCATATCCGGAGCATAGCGAGATAATTGTGTGAACCCTCAGTCCATACTCCTGTACAATTATAGAGCGTAATTTCAAGTTTAGGAACTCCCTCACCTTTGCCTCTCTCATCTCCCTTGGGAAGAAACGTCCCAAGAAAGTTTCCTCGAACAAAGCGCAAGTTATCACGGGGGCATTCTGCCCTCTGCACTTCTTCTACTAGTCGTACCACAGTCTAGCCACCCCCTTTAGGTGATAAGCAGCCAGCTCCACTCTGTCAGCATCGGCCGCATGCATCACTTGGAACATTTTCTGAAGCTCCTCCACATATTTCTCAGGATCCTCAGTGGATGCAAACCTTGTGAACATAGGTGGATTCATCCTTAAGAATTTTCGGACTCTAGAAGTGTCATGGGCATCCTGTCAGGCCACTCTTTGACTCACATCAGGTGTTGTGACCACCTGGGCTAGAGTTTGGATAGTCTGGCGAAGCTCAACATTGGAGACCTCAACTTGCAGGGGTTGCGCAACAGGGACAACTTGATCCACGGGCACCTCATGTCCTTGAGGCTTAAGTGGAATGACATTCTGTCTGGTGGGACGTCCTCTACCTCTGACAGCTCTTCTGGGAGGTATGATCACAATTCTGCAACACGCAAAGCACGAATTAGAATAGAGCTTTCATACAGTATAACTCTATGCCACGATTTAGAACACGAATGAAGGGAAACAATTCCTAATGTCCTATAGCATCTGGTTTATCAAGTATGGTCGACAACACACCTATAAACAACACTCTACTAGACATAGCTTCATAGACTCCCTAGGACAGTTAAGCTCATGCTTTGATACCAAGTTTGTTATGCCCCAGGAGGGGACCCAAGACGTGGCCGGCACCTAGAGACTATTGCTAGTCCCCGAGTGAACCACTTGGCCTCATCACACTCGTCCATTCACACATTCTACAAATCAATGGAAGACATAAGGAGTACATGGGCACATCTAATCATCTAGTCTCAAACAATAATATAATGAAAGGCTAGTAGAAAGAACTTGATCACAAGTTCTAACATCAACATCTGTCTCTAGTCTATGAAGCCTCTATCACTATTAAGTGGTGCCAATGACGGACCCTTGGCTACCTCAATCCAAATAATAGATAAGCAACTCTAACTCTAAAGCATAATGAAAAATAATGTAATGAATCCTCTGAAGTAGGGGAAGCTCACCAATCTGCTAAACACTCAAAGATCCTCAACAATTTGCCTGCTGATGACCTCTATCCTATGTATCTACATCATAATATGATGCAGTCCAAAAGGGAGCGTCAGTACATAGAATATACTGGTGTGTAAAATAGTTGACTAAAATCGAAACAACTAGAGCAATATTGAAATAACAATCAACTCAATATAGAAATCAATTAACATGTCAAATGTCTATCTCAAGAGAGAATAAAGAGTAGACAAGTAACCCATCAACTAATCAACTCATCAATCAAATCACATTATCTCAAAGGGACTCATCTCAAAGGAACTCAACTCAACTCATCTCATCATATCTCATCTCATCATATCTCATCTCATCTTATCTCGACTTGAAGTACTCAGGGTAGGAACTTTCT
>DF364882.1:7022-20617 GCA_000787875.1 Solanum virginianum | reverse complement strand
ATCTTTTACTATAATAGCACATACGAATATTTTTTACATTGATGACATATGTATTACTACTATGTAAATGGTTGTGAGTTTTCGTACAATTGAATTTCATTTCATGTATTAAGAGCTCTACACATGCCAATGCATGCTATATGAAACTAATATGCCAAATTCGAATGTAAAGAGAGTGAATCTGTTAAGTCTACGTACACACTACCCTCTCCAGACCCCACTTGTGGAATTTCACTGGGTATGTTGTTCTTGTTGTAACCTTAAATTGCAGGAGAAAGGCGAGATAAGCAATTTATTGGTATAAATTTATTGAGGATGTCTTCAGCTGACATAAATACCTTCTGTAGCATAACTAAAGTCACCGCTGGGAATAAAAAAATCGGGATAAGAAGTGCACTTCTGGAAGAGAAAGCCTTGGCCTGTCATATGCTATGCTGCTTTGCAGCTGAGTTAAAGGAAGGGCTGCATTTATGGGTTAATGAGGTATGCATAGAACATTACAGGTCATAGCTAATCTCTTTTACAAGGCTTACAAAGAAGCATGTCGATTTTTTGCCTAACTTGTGGTTTATGCAGGTTGTTAGTGCTTTAGTTCCTAATCTTACCTTTGAATTCAGTGAAGAAGTAAGAATGGTTGCCATTTCTGGTAAATTTTCTACGCGTGTCTTCTTCTAATCATTCATTTCTGCATTCTAAACCAAATCTGATTGTTTGCTAAATTGCATTTATTCCTTATGTAGCGATGCCATTACTGTTAAATTGCTGCTTGTGCTATGGAGAAAGGGATGCTTGTAACAGGTTCTGTCAAGTCTCCAGTTCAAAAGCTATCTGACACTATTATCCCATCTTTGCATGATGCATTAGAAAAGGTAATTTACCTAGTGTTGCAGCAAAAGTTTAAACAATATCGATACATTCCTTAGGAAGTTCTACTTTCACTCTAGGAGTCAAAGATACAAATTCAAGCAAGAATATTGGAGGCATTCAACGAAACCATTCAGGTTAACAACTCTTTTTGTCTTCGGAGTAACTTATTTCTCTGAGCAGCTTATTTGTCTGGTGCACTAAAAAGTACTTGACACAGATTCCGGGTTCACATCTAAGTAAACACTAAGCTGAAAGTTTTGTTGATGGCATAGCAAAGGTTCTCTCCACTTGCTCATACCGCAAAACAGAAAGAGAAAAAAGAGCTAAGAAACATACAGATTTAAGGGAGCAGGAACTACTTAAGGAGGAAGCTGAGCAACACTTGACTATATGTAGAAATGTTAGTGTTTTATCTCAACGCAACCTCTAATATATACATATACTTAAACAGGATCTTAGACTTACCTTCATCGGTTTGTTCTGGTTTCCTGAATTCAGATTGGCATTTGCCTTGGAACTATGGTGAAAAAATTGAAGGGTTCATTCTTGCCCCTTTTTGACAAGTTTTTGCCTTATGTATCACTCATGTGGGTAAGTGTCTCTCTCTTTTTGATGTACTATATGTATAATTCAATTCACGACACCTCTTGCTGAAGCATCAGAAGTGACGAAATTGATCTAAACTGTTTGTTAAACCAGTCTATCGAGAAATTCTGAACTTCTATGGTTTACTTTGACCTTACACATTTCCCTTTCACTTTGCTACGTACTTCTGTACAGAGTAATGATAGAACAGCAGAAGGAAGAAGAATTGTAGTGCAACTTTTCCATGATGTTGCTGAGCAATGCCGAGAAGAAGCATTCAGGCAAGTCTTGTGCACTTTCCAATATAATTGGTCATGATAAGCTTAACTGGCTTGGCTGAAAGTCATTTTTGATTTCCACAGGTACTATGAGGACTGGATACCTCTGCTGTTTAGAATTTACGATCATAAGAATCCAGATGTTCCACAGGTTTTATTTTTCCCCTTATTTACAATCTGTTTCCCTAGTAAGTCTTCCGTGGATCCTTCAAACTTGACGTCCTTTGTTTTTTCAGATTGTGGCGACAGCAATTGGTATTTGTGCTGAATTTGGAGCAGATTTCCTTAAGCCTCATACTAAAGGTAGCTTTGCGCATTATAATATGCTTAAGGTATCTATTTTCTCCACTAGCAGCACTGACTTAGCTTTGCAGTAATATTCGATTATTTGAAAACTGCAATGGAGCATCCTAATGCAAAACAGCGAGATAACATCATGGCTTATGAGGCTGCTGTTTCTACGTGTGGGAAGTTAAACCAGTTTGTCTCGTTAGGCATCGACACCTCTAAGGTGCTCTCTTACTACTACTTCCTATGTCAGAGAACTTGATACAACACTCATCACAAATCTACAACTTGTCTTGTCTCAGTTCATCCTTCTCTGGCTTAACCACTTACCAATAAAGTGTAACGTGGATGAGGCTAAAATCAGTCACGAACTGCTTTGTTCAATGATGGAGACGTAAGTATTCGCAATAAGTAATGAATGATTATGAGAAGTAGAACATTGCTTACACTGTGCGTTGATGTTTCAGGTCAGAGCAGAAAGTTATTGGCCCTGAGGGATGTTATATACCGAATATAATAGGAATTTTTGCTGAGGTAGTTTTTGTTTACTGTATCCATATATGCGGTAAGTCATAAGTTAAATGTTTTTTCCTCTAGGTTTTGTGAGCAGGGAACAATTTGGCGACAGAAGAAACCACGAGGCGAATCATCAATCTATTGAACAAGTTCCAAAGAGAAATGCTATTTGAAACCTTACCTTTACCACATCAAAACATGTTGCGCACCCTCTTGTACACAAGGATGAAGTATGTTTGCTTGTAAAGGAGATTTTTGTGTAGGAAAGAAACACTTTGCGGAAATTGAATTGATCAATATGTCAGGGTTAGGTCGGAGGTCGGATTTACACTACGAAATTATGTCTTTATCTATTAGATGTTCTATAGTTCATTTTAGAGGCAAGACTTAGTTCAAGAACTTCAAAAAAACAAATTTCGTCTCATATACAATATTTTACACCATTTTTATTAAGTTAACTAACTTATGAAAAATGCAATAATAAACATAACTCACGGAGTAAAAAATAACATATGATTCATGAGTGTGCAATAGATTGCACTATTAGCCCAAAGATGTTCAAACAAGTTAAACCCCGTGAGGAAAGAAAAAGGCAAAAAGAGAATGATTTAAAAAAAATACAAAAAAAAAGAACAAAGAATAAATAATAATTGAAAAAATGAAATAAAAATAAAGAAAGAGAAAAATGAAAAAATAGAAGTAGAAAAAAAAATAATGGAAAGTGCAAAAAGAAAAAAAAAGTTTTTTAAAGAAAAAAATAATAAAAATTAACAATAAAAGTTGATAAAAAAGAAAAGGAAAAAAAGAAAAAGAAAATATATATAAAAGGAAAATGGAAAAAATAATAAGACGAAAATGTGAAAATGAAAAGTTGTTCAAAAAACATTTGAAATGTGGAGAGACAAAAAAATATTTTTACTCTAGTTAAAGTGGAAAAATAATCATTTTTTAAAGACTTTTGTATGCGAGATAAAAGATGATGATTATCATATTTAGAAAATATTTTATGTAATTTCTTGTATGAAAAATTGAATGTATGTATACTTGTCCTGTCCCATATATGTCGAAATTCGCTTGAATTGTCAAATCCATATTCTAACTCAATGTTAATACACATGATGTCACTTAAATTTCACTTGTGTGGTTTTTCAAAGAAAAAAAGAATAAATTGTAGATAAGGGAAGAGAAAATAGGGAAGGAATCATAAGGTAGAAAGTTGAATTTATAAGCTCACAATTCATCACATAGCCAAATTAATTAAACTCTATCAAAATTCTTCCATGTGTCTCAATTCATTTTTGTTGAAAAATTCTTACAGAAAATACTCTATCATCATGAATAATCGTGAACACGAACATAATCACGAAATTCATGTAGATTGAGGCATGTCAAAGGACACTGTCTTTAAGGATATTTCACCCTATGTGAATTTAACAAGCTTTTTTAGTATAAAACTAAGAGTTAAAATCTAACAAAGATTTTAAAGTAGAAAACCCAGCACTACAAACATGTATATATAAATATAGGAGGAAGAATTTGTAATGTAATATATTGTTTTTCTTCCACTTTTCTAGAAGAATATATCACTATATATATATATATAAAAAAAAAAAATTCACCTTTTGGTCCTTCTGTAAAGAATCCATGGATTCAAAGATAAATGTATGCAACTAAGAGAGATTAACATTTAAAGGACATTAATATTCTCTTATTAATCATCCATTGACTAATTAATAATATATTAAAATGATGTAAAATAATATTAGATGATAAAATATATTTTTGAGATATTAAAATTATTTTTTCCAACAATTTTGTCCAAAACAAACTTATTATTATAAGAGATCAAGATAAAATTAAATCAGTTTTCCCATTTTACCTTTTGTATTGATTAATAATTACTATATATCAATGGCTTGTTTAAGAACATATCAAATGAAATACTGTAACAAATTTTAAAAAAATATTTTTTCTTAGTTGAAGTTCACGTAAACAATTTCAACTACTCTTTTTCAATTTCAGCTTTTTTTCTTAGTCCTTAAGATATTACCATTTGATGTATTATGTTAAATTTTTATTATTAGTTTCTCTGTCTGAAGGTAACACAGATCTAAAAATTATGTTAACACATTTCCTTTGTAAATGGGATAAAAACACACATCTTAACTACTTTAAAATTAATAAAATTTTATATGAAAAGACCAAAAATAAAAGAACTAATCAGAAAGGGACCAAGAGTGCAAAAGTATTGGCCAAAGGGCAAAACCCCAATGAGATTCAAATACCTTTCACATGAGTTAAAAGGCAAAAACACCAAAGAGAGTACAATTACTAGCTGTATATGTTTCTTGCAGGTCTCAATGTTTTTCACCAGTACAAATAATTTCAACCGACTCTTAAATTTAATATTTCATGTCCTATTTCATGTGATATTACTTGACTTAACACGATATTTAAAAAATAAAAAAAAAATTTTAAAACTCGTGATCTGAAACAATCATTAGATATTTTTGTAGTTATACATTATTTTATTAAAGGTAAAAGGGGATCTTTAAAGTTGATATTCCCTCTATTCACTTTTACTTGTCATTATTTTGTATTTTGAGGTCAACTTGACTAAACTTCAAAGCTAAATCGAAATAGCTAAATTTAATATTTGAAATCTAAAATTTAGATGGTTGAAAACTATAGGAAAAATGTTATAAATTACAATCTTTCCCATATTAATATGATAGAAAAATACATCTTAAAATATTGATCAAAGTTCATATGGTTTGACTTCGATAAGTGAAAAAGTGACAAGTAAAAATGAACAAAGGGTTTATGACTCTAATTATACTAATGCAACATTCTTTCCAGGACGGAATAAAAAGGAGAGGGTGTCATATAAAATGGAACAGAAGAATAATAGTATATTTAGTATAGTCTTATAGGTGAGTAAAAGAAAGAAAGTGTAAGTAGATTTTATCAGGTAGGGTCGTGAAGATAGAAAAATAATTTTTTGAGAAATCTTCGACTCAATTGTAATTTGAAAATATATAAATAAAAGTTGACGTAGGAAGAAAATGAACATCAGCTAAATGGAGAATCGAGAAATAGTTTTTTTATATGGTGGTGATGATGGGAGAGAAACCAATTATCAGTTTGATCCTTATGATCAAAGACATAAATTCCCTCCTGAAGTTGTCCCGAAAAGTCATTTACACACTTTAACTATTTAAGTAACTTATTACACACCTATCCTACTCAAAAGCGAAACTTTTTAACCCTTCTTACTCCAAATTCAGATATTATGGAGAGAGTGAGACACACTCGCTCCGTAAGGTTAATACTCAACCCGTTTCGTTTTCACCCATATCCTTTTTATTTCACCCATATGCATTATCTATTCCATTTCACCCAGTTCAAGTACTTCTCCTGAGAACAAACAAACCTAATCTCCAATTTTGACCCCAAATCGAAGAAATTCTAAAGATTTCTCCAAAAAAAATTTAAACACTAAAATAACCTATTATTGCTTCAACAAATTTTTTATCTCTGGATTTGAAAGACTTATCAATGCGGGATCTATAGCGCCAAGAAGAGACCCAAAAAAAATCAATAGTAAGGATTTTAGAAGAAAATTTTGATTTGCCTCTACAACAGTAATTTCTGCAGGCACCACCAATGTCGGTGCCGTGATGTAATCTTCTTCCTCCTTGGGGGGTAGATGGTGACAAAATCTAGAAGAGGAGTCGTTGAACCTTGCTTTCCTTTGGATCTATTTCCATCGTGCCTAACCCCCTCTAAAATAAATTTATTTTTTTCAAAGAGTTTTCAACCATGAGAATTAGAAAACATGTCAAAATTTTCTCGCTCCACTACTATGCTTCTTCCCTATTTCTCCAATAACATATTGCCCTTTTACAAATATCGTTGCCAGTTCAATCAGTCCCCATGGTATATCATCACATTCTCCATAGAAGATGTAGAAAATGATAATATTATTAACCACCATATAGTACTTCTTCAATTAACTTATACAACAACAACAACAACATACCCAGTGAAATTCCACAAGTGGGTCTGGGGAGGGTAGAATGTACGCATACCTTACTACTACCTCATAGAAGTAGAGAGGCTATTTCCTGGGAACCCTCATCTCAAAACCCATAAGTAGAAAAAAAACTAGATATGACAAAAAGGAAAGGAAAGGAAACAGAAAGAATGACTAATAATGAAAAACACATGGCAGTATGTAAATACGAGAAAACTAACACATATAAGATAGATAATGACAACACATGACAAAAAAATACGACTACTCCTGCTACCCTACTATACCCCAAGGCCAGACTTCCACCTAACCCTACAAACAAAATCGATCTGCTACTCTAATTTACGATCTCCACTCCTTTCTATCTAAGGTCATGTCCTCGGTGAGATCAAGTATCTTATCTGATCACCTCCCCCCCAATACTTCTTCGGTCTACCTCTTCCCCTCCGTGTAACTCCCAAAACCAGCCTCTCACACCTTCTAACAGGAGCATCAGTACTCTTTCTCTGCACATGTCCAAACTAACGCAGTCTCGCTTCCCTCATCTTATCAGCCACATGAGCCACCTCAAGCTTCTCCCGAATGGTCTCATTCCTAATCTTATCACTCTTGGTGTGACCACACATCCATCTCAACATCCTAATCTCTGCCACATGCATCTTCTGAATATGTGCCTTTTTTATTAGTCAACACTTCACCCCATACAACAAAGATGGTCTAACCACCATTCTGTAAAACTTACCTTTGAGTTTATGTGGTATCTTCTTGTCACACAATACTCCAGAGGCCAGCCTCCATTTATTCCATGCTGCCCCAATACGATGTGTGACATCATCGTCAATATCGCCACTACTCTGGATGATGGACCCTAGATAATTAAAGTGTTCCCTCTTGGGGATAGGTTGAGTGGCAAGCCTAACATTAATGTCTGCTTCTTCCCTCGCAACACTAAATTTACACTCCAAGTATTCTATTTTGGTCTTACTCAGTTTGAATCTTTTGGACTCTAAGGCGTGTCTCCAAGCCTCTAACCTATTATTAACTTTAGTCCGAGTCTCGTCAATCAGTACTATGTCATCTGCAAATAGTAGACACCATGGAACCTCCTCCTGGATAGATCGCGTCAACTCATCCATCACCAAGGCAAACAAGAAATGACTCAAACACAGATCCTTGATGGAGTCCCATCTCAACATGAAAGTACTCTGAGGCTTCTCCCACCGTTCTTACCCAAATTGTGGCTCCATCATACATGTCCTTTATCGCCCTGATATATGCCATTGGGACACCTTTCACCTCTAGACACCTCCATAGGACATCCCTTAGAACTTTGTCATAGGTTTTCTCGAGATCAATGAACACCATATAAAAGTCTTTCTTTCTTTCCCTTTATTTCTTCACTAATCTCCGAACAAGATGAATTGTTTCAGTAGTCGACCGCCCCGGCATGAATCCAAATTGATTCTCCAAAATAGACACTACTCTTCTTACCCTCATCTCCACCACTCTCTCCCACACCTTCATAGTGTGACTTAACAACTTGATACCCATGTAATTGTTACAGTTTTGAATATCCCCTTTGTTCTTGTACAATTGAACTATCATACTCCTCTTCCATTCATCAGGCATCTTGGCAGTCTTCATAATAGCATTGAACAGTCTAGTCAACCACTCTATGTCATCCTTGAACATACTCTTTCAAAAATCTACTAGAATCTCATCAGGTCCGATCGCCCTCCCTCTCTTCATCCTACTAAGACCCCTTCTAACCTCCTCAACTCTAAGCCACCTGTAATAGCCAAAATCATGATGACTTTCGGAGTGTGCCAACTTATCCAGCTCAATATCTCTATCTCCATTTTCATTTAAGAGTTTATGAAAATAAGCTTGCCACCTTAGTCTAATGGAAGTGCCATCCACCAACACCTCGCCCTCCTCATCTTTGATACACTTCACTTGGTCCAAGTCGCGAGCTTTCCTCTCTCTCTCTCTCTCTCTGTCTCTCCTTAGCAAGCCTATACAATCTGTTGTCCCCGCCTTTACCACTTAGCTCCTCATATAGGTGCTCAAACGCTGCTATCTTAGCACTCGTCACCGCCATCTTCGCTTTCGACTTAGCTGTTGTATAGATCTCCTTAATTCTTTTCAAACGCTGTTGTCTTAGCACTCGTCACCGCCATCTTTGCTTCTGACTTTGCTGTCTTATATATCACCTTAAGCATTTATTTTTCATCTTCATCCCTACACTCCAACCACTTCATGTAAGCAACCTTCTTATCTTTCACTTTTCCCTGAACTTCATCATTCTACCACCAATCGCCTCGACGTGCCCCAAAGGTCCCTCTCGAAACCCCTAGTACTTCAGTAGCTACATTTCTAATACAACCAGCAGTAGCGTCCCACATATTATTCAGATTTTCGCCCCTACTCCAAGCCTCTAGGTTTCTCAACTTTTTTTTCATCTCGTGAGAGAGGGCAGGAGTAAGGCCTCCCCATCTAATCCTTGGTTGGGCATAAATAACCTTCTTCTTCCTTTCTCGCTTGACCTCTAAATCCATAACTAGAAGCCTATTCATCAACTCATAATCTGAAAAAAAAATGAATGTTTTTATGAAAAAACGAGAAAGAAATCAAAATGGAAAAGAGAGGATTATAAAAAAGAGAGAAATGAATAAGAATTTACCTTTGATTCTCCTTTAATTTGGTACTTGGATCTCCAAATTTTGGTTGAAGAATTAGGGTTCTTAAGATTTTTGGTTGAAAAATTTGAGTTTGGTAGTGGATTTGTTCATTAGCAGTAAAAAGGGATAATTTCAAAACAAAAAAATCAGTTATATTATAGGCATGACGCGCTCAAAGGAAGTTGACTGAAACGTGCCTGAGGCTTGGGGTAGGAAGGGCTAAAAAGTTTTACTTTTGAGAAGTATAGGTGTGTAATAGATCACTTAAATAGTTAAAGTGTGTAAATGGCTTTTCGGGACAACTTAGGGGGGAGGGGGAATTTATGTCTTTTCCCTTATGATCAACTCATTGTTTTAAATAGGGGTGACAATTGGGCAGGTTGAGTCAAATTTGGATGGGTTATAATGGGTTAAGACAACAAATGGATCAAAACCCAACCAAGGGTGGACCCACATATTGCGTATTGAGTTCTCGAGCACCCATTAACCCCGACAAAAACTTTGTATCTGCATATAGAAAATATTGAAAAATTTATATAATTGTTTCTTGAGTACCCATTCACCAAAAGCTCGTTTAAGTGCATGATAAGGTTGTGGTTGTGGGTTGAATATTGGTAAAAACAATCCATTTTTACTCTTTCTTTTTGAGCACCCATGACCTTCTAATCTTGGATCCGCCACTGGATTCAATCCAACCAAAATTTGCTTGGGTCAAAATTGGTTAGGTCAAAACGGATTGAATAACGGGTTATAGAGCGGGTTAAGATCCAACCTGACCTAATTTTTACTAAGTTTACTTATTTTTATTTGTTCTTTTTCAATAGTTTAGTACTTAATTAAATTATATTTTTCTTTATTATGGCTATATAAAACATATCAAACTAAAAAAAAAGTTTTGAAAATATTTTAACAAGATCTCTCTCAAGTCGATTCGGGTTGCATATCAACTCAATTTTAAATGGGTTGGTTGATATGGGCTGAGCTAATAATTGAACAAGTTATTAGCTCGTCTAAACTTCAACGGATTAGGTCGAGTTACACAAATTGAGCTTAATTTTACCACTCCTAATTTTAAATCATTAATTAAATTGAAGTATGGAAAACCTAATCAGATTAGTTAATACGTACGATATTTTTTTCATTTGACAGTTTTTACTTTTTTACTTTTAAGTAACAATTCAAGTTACAAATTTAGTGACTACATGTGATTTTTTTTAATACAAGTGAATTCAAAATTTAAATTTTATTATTTTAGTATACGTTGCGTCGAAAATACTAAATTCAAATCAATTTGATATCAATATGCTACGTCCTCCTTGATTCCAGCATCTTCCAGATGAATTACTTCATCCGTCTATTTTTATTTGTCTCATATTGACTTGACACATGGATTAAAAATTAGTAAATAATGAGATAATTTTACTAAATTACCTTTTGAATATAATAAATACAATGTCTTGTGATAGGAAAATGACTATAATTAATAACAAGAGTTAATTAGGAACTAAGTATAAAATTATCTTTTGATTTCATAAAGTGGACAAGTATTATTGGACATCTCAAAATAGGATAAGAGATAATGTAAAAATGGAAAGAGAGATTAAATTCTTATCCAATGATCGAACCAAAAATGGAAAAAGAAAATTAATGGCCTATTTATGACATATTTCATGAGAAATGGAACTTGAGAAAAAGGTTTCATATCAATAATTTCCTTCTGACCTAGTCAATTCATTAGTTAAGAGCTGGGAAAATAAATTTATATAAAAGTACATGTATTAAAATTAAAAATAATTAATTATGAAACTCGTTGTATCGCTAAATAGCCCGTAGCTAACAAGAGGTTGTGATGATTCATTCCTAATTCATCATTGTATAAGATTAACAGTGAACTTTTGTTAAATTTCTCAAAATTTTTTAATTTTAAAATGTCATATTTATAGCTTTAACGACTTGTTCCTATAATCACAGAATTTAAAAGTTGATAATTTGATTATTTGTTTTCAATTTCATACGCGTAAAAAGAATATATATATTCATATTCAAGTATCTATCGTTTTCCAAATTGCTATCACTGTCTTTATTAGTATATAAAATAATTTGATTTCACACATCACCTTTCTTACCAACTCTTTTGTAAAATTAAAGTTGAAGTACTAATATGTTTTAGTAATAATTTTTCCTTTTATCAATCAAATTAAAGAGTGATAATTACTCCTCTGTCATCACAGTATTATTAACTTTTTGGCTAGCAATTAACTTTTTCAAAATGCAACTATTCAGTATTACTCGGAATACATATGTTTGCGACAAATTTTAATATGATGTAAAATAAATTACAATCATAAATAAAATATGAAGAAATAGAATTTTATTGATAAGTATGTGGGTATAAATCTATTAGTCCCTTGATTCTTCTCTCATTAGATTTCTCCATGATTCGAGAGCTGAGGGCCATTTCTCAATGATTCAAGGGCCGAGGACCATTAGTGACGTATTTCTCGAACGTAAATGATTTTGATCTCCTTGACACATATTTTTATCTCTTGATAAATATCCTCAAGATTTATGGGATATTTAAGATGTCTTTGCAAGAGAATATAATATTTTTTATATAGGCATAAGCATAACTAAGGTTTAGATTAAAGTAGCATTCAAAAAACTCTGACTGAAGTATAACTATCTTATAGAATTCTATAAAATTTTGATATCTACAACATATTCTCAATTTTCTTCTAGTTGAGAAAGAAATAAAATAAAACACGTTTATTTTTTTTTTACCCCGGAAAAGTTTGGAACATGTAGAATATTTTGTAGGGCTACCCTCCAATAAATTCTCAAAGAACAAAAAGATATTTTCTTGGGTGAGTGACCCTCAGCCACTCTTATGACTGGGACAACTAACATATTGTTACCATACATATATAGCCCACTAGTACTTAGAATTATGTGTTTTAGTTAGATGAAAATAACAGGGTGGCCAACTTTCTAGTAAAAGAAAAAGATTCTTAATAATATCTTCTTCCCTTTTTTTTTTGTCTACAAGTTTTTATTGCGTTTTGTTTGTAGACTTATAACCACACATAAATCAGAAACAGTTATGATGGTATTTCCTTCGTTCTATTTTGTGTGGCATATATCATTTGATTTAACATGATGTTTAAGAAAAAATATTTTTTTAATCATTGATCTAAAATCATCGATAGATATTTGTGTGGGTTTAAAGAAGAATTTTAACGTTAAATTGTTTATAATTCTAATAAGGTATCTTTTTGGGATGAAATAAAAAGAAATGGTGCTGCATAAAATTGAACAAACGAAATAGTAAACAATCCTACTGGCAAGGATCTACGTGTATGTGATCAGAACTCATCGTCTATTTTGTTTTGGGGTGGAGTTAGAAGAACAAATATGATCAACCAAACTTAGTAATTTTACTTAAATAATGTATTAGTAGTTGAAATCGTAACTCCTCTTCTACTTCTGTTATGATGCATGTTGACCATTATTAATATTACGTTTAAGTCCTATTTTATGTGGCAACTTTCGTATTTCAAGAGCCAAAACATGTTTTCTTATATATATTTTTTGTACCAAAAAGAAAAAATTAGCTGTAAAAGAAGCATCAGATAATTTCTTGTATCTGTAATCTGATACTCCCTCCATTTTATATTAAGTTAATTATTAAGGAAATTTTGATGTTTCAAAATAAGTGAATTGTTCACTTTTCAAGGGCTGTGTTGGAAATTTTTTTCCAATTTTATCCTTAATTAATTAAGTTTCTAGGTTGAGTTTTATATGAGAAATAAATGATACATTAAATGAGTGTGTGGAGTTTGAAATGGGTAAAAATGAGAAAACATGATTAAATTTTGTCTTTATTTCTTTTTCTTAATATGTGTGAAATGACTCAACAATACACTTAATATGAAACGAAGATAGTAATGATTATCAGACCAAGAGGAAAAAAATCAGAACCCAACTTGTTCTTGTGTTGTTAGCTAACCTCCAAAATATTGGCTGTGATTGTGCATAGAGCCAAAAGTATTGCCATAATGGCACATGCCTCTTACGTTCTTTTTCCATCTTTTTTATTATGATAATAATACTAATTATATGCTTGTTAACATCAATCTAATATGAGATAGTGAAAGCTTTCACAATAATTCTCATTTTAGTTTCCAAATCAAATATGCCTAGGTACGTCAAACTAGTACATCTTTATTAAAGGAATTACTTTAATCCAAACAAGCCACATGCTTTGATTGCTTAACCCTAGTGCCTTAATAGTTTCTTTGTCCCAAAATAGTTATCACTTTCAATTTTCGAGAGCTAATTTGATCG
>DF364883.1:0-13616 GCA_000787875.1 Solanum virginianum | reverse complement strand
CTAGGAGGAGGTACCATGGTGTATGCTATTTGCAGATGACATAGTACTGATTGATGAGATTCGGACTAAAGTTAATGATAGGTTGGAGGCCTAGAGACACATCTTGGAGTTCAAAGAATTCAAAATTGAGCAAGACCAAAATTGAATACTTGGAGTGCAAATTCAGTGTTGAGAGGGATGAAGCAAATTTTGATGTGAGGCTTGCCACTCAACCGATCCCCAAGAGGGAAAACTTTAAGTATCTGGGGTCCATCATCCAGAAGAGTGGCGATATTGACAATGATATTGCACATCTTATTGGGGCAACATGGACTAAATGGAGGCTCGAAATGCACATGTCCAGAAGATGCATGTCGCAGAGATGAGGATGTTGAGATGATGTGTGGTCACACCAGGAGTGACAAGGTTAAGAATGAGACAATTCAGGAGAAGCTAGAGGTAGCTCCGGTGGCTAATAAGATAAGGGAAACATGATTTCTGTGTTTGTATTAGTTGTTTTTTTGCTGTTCCCTTTCTTTTACTGTTTGTCATATCTAGTTTATTTTGCTTATGGGTTTTTGAGACGAGGATTCCCAGGAAACAACCTCTCTACTTCTATGAGGTAATGGTAAGGTTTACGTACATTCTACCCTCCCCAAACCCCACTTGTGAGATTCCACTAGGTATGTTATTGTTGTTGGTCAAGAACATCTTGAAAATTATTTATATTATTAGAAATAGAATTGCGCTTTTTAAGTTTGATAGTCATCAATTTTTTCAATGTGAACAACTTGTTATTATCAATCTTTAAAGCATAAAGTATCTCGAGTTATCTAACATATTTTTCATTCACAATATAATTTGTGATATTATCTTTTAACTCATTGTCCAAGATACCATAAATCAATAGGTGTTCAAATTTTCATTCCTCATTATTCATAGACTGAGGTATATTAGAAGCAAACACAAATAAATGTGCTTTCTTGACAAACAAAAAATTATGTTTAGAATGACAAATATTTTAAAATACTAAAATACAAAATGTTTTATATATTCTCTTTTGTCAACTTTTACTTGTTGGATGTATTAAAAATAGAATTTAATTTTATCTGTTTAATTTAAAAAATCAATGAATAAATTATGGTTTATAGTTCCTAATTTATTATTATTATTAACTATAATAATTTTCTAAAATATTAAATATATTGAAAAAATAATATAATTAAATATATTTAAAAAATAATATAATAAGATTACTATTTTATTTATTTTTCTTTTAAGATGTGTCAAATTAGTAATCAACAAGTAAAAATATAGAAACTTAAGACGGATAGAGTATCACTTGAATCATTTTTTTAATCTTTCCAATTTGATTGACAAATTGGTTAGATTTCAGGAGAATGGAAAAAAGAGGGAAGGTTTTCCCGCCATTTTACTCTTGAGCTAAAGTTCTTCTCTTCCTGCTACAGACCCATAAAAAAAAGCCCTAACCCTAGGCTCACAACCGCCATGGAAGAGGAAATCAAAGCTGAATTCGTGAAAAATGGCTTCAGTCTCGATGATGAAGCAGAAATTCTCAACAAATGTAAGTAAAAAGGTTGATTCTCTTTTGCAGTGTATGTGGAATTCATGCGGTTAAGTTCCCTCATTCGTTTCTGTTCTTTTTAGGTCTTACTTTCTGTATCCAATACAGCCTAAGCCCCTCTGATCTCGTTTCTAGCTGGGACGTCTACTCTCTCAACAGGTCAGACTTGTGCAAATTTCAGTTTTCTTGCTTCGAATTAGGGAAAATAGAAGAAAAAAGAAAATTCGGTGCTTATGTTCTTTTTATGAAGAAGTTACTATACTATATAGGGAAGATCTAGTGTTCTAACTGGCTTGATGAGCAAATACAATTGCATATGCTGCCCTGCCCTCTTGAAGCAGCAAATCCTGTTCTATTGTAAATACTAATCTAATAGACATTTACATATCAGAAACCAACTCTGTTAATTAAGTTAGTCTGTAACTGAAGTTTATAATACTTAAATGCCCTGTTTGGTGTGATAAAGCGAAGAGAGAGAGAGAGCTGAGTCATTTGAGCTTAATGTGTGGTCATGGCAGAAAAGATACTGAAGCATTTTCTATTAGATCGATGCTGCTAAAATTTAAAAGACTAATAGTATTTTCTTGTCATTTAGTAACTGACAAGGTTCAAGTATTTAGGAATACACATATGACCTTTATTCAAAAATAAAAACTCTTTTTTTAAGCTTGTTAGTGGAAATGCTGAAGAACAGAAAATGAAGCGGAAAAACACTTACTCAGTGGAGCTACGAATGGATTGTCAAATAACTCGAACCACTGGATTTTCTATGTTTTTTTCTAAATGGACATACCTAAAATTTGACTCTTTGATGTTCTTTTCACCTTTAGATACATACTGAGGTGGCAGTAACTTTTACTCCTCTGAATTCTAATTGAAATATAAACCTGAAGTTTCACTTGATGGCCATTTCTTTCAGGGGGCTGCAATTGACTGTGTGCAGTTCACATATGGGTGCATTTCTACAACAATTACAGAATGAGCGAAGAGAGGATATTGTTAAAAAGGAACCTGGCTTACATTTCTACTCCAATGATATTTCTATGTGAGTGTACTCCAATCTTTCTGAGTTTATGATTTTAGTATCATTGAACCTCCCCTCTTTCCATGTCTCAACTGGGTTACTTATATGATAAATTGACTGTCTGGCCAACAAGCAATTAGCCTCTTTAGGACCAGGGGTGAAATATCTCTCGTTGTGAATCTTTTCATGCTTTATATCTCTTGTGCTTGTGATTCCAGAAATCTCTATTAGAGAAATACTTCCACTCATATAAAGTGTTAGCATGTATATCTGCATATTATCCACTTTCCCTTGAACTCTTTCTGTCCTCATGTTAATTTTTGTGAAATGGGCTCTAATGTGGAGTTTATTTTTTGCTCTAAGCTACTGAAATATGTGACTTTTCAATGCTTAATGCTGAACATATCAATGCAGGTTATTGAATGATGAATACGATAACACAAAGGAAATCATTCTTGGTACCCCAACAGATAAGCGAAAGACATCACAGGCAGAAACAACTGTTTCAGCTCGCAAAACTAATGGGAGCATTACCACCTCTAGAAAGCATTTAGAAACAAGTACACCCTTTGGGCAAAGAAAGAACAAGTTTGTGGTGCAGTTTTCTCTCAATGAGAGGGCCAATGGAGAAAGTACGAAAATAGAACAGGATGAGGAGAACCTCAATGATGACATTATAGAGAGAGTCCAACCAATCAAAAGATGCTCTTTGCAGATCATTAGCTCTCGACCCGAGCCAGGGTGCAGGTTCATGTATGACAGGATAGAAAATAAGGTACATCTTATCATGTAACAGTTGTAAAAACCCAGGTTTTCCCATTAGGAAGTCTTTACTAATTTATTTTGTATCAGTTTAATTTTCTTGAAAGCCGAATAAAAAACCAAACAACGGCACTTGTAGCCTCTGGACTGCACGAGGAACCAACTGATCCTACTGTTGCTTCACAGGTAACATCTTTGCTTCCGAAGAATAAATTCACACTTTAAATATTTGCACTGGCATTCCGCTTTTTATTTTATTTTATTTTTATTTTTAATTTTTTTATGACAACTGGCATTCCGCTGTTTTTGCACTATAATGCAATCACAAGTATTAAAAGTCCGGCACTTAAGTGCATTGTACTATGTCTGCTTTTCCAATTATTTTCTTGATTTCCATATTGGTGAAGGGACATAAATTAACTCTTTCATGGACCCTGTTGTTTCAGAGATCTGTATTTGCGGTTGGTATGATTTGTTGCGAGGAAGAAGGGCGTCTGAAGGAAAAGCCTATTTTACTGCAAAGCAGGTAAGGAAATGCTGCGTGCATACATAATTAGCCTTTCACTTTCCCCATGAAATCAACTCTTTATTTTTGACAGAGTTGGTCTCAATTTTTTCCACAGTTCACAAATGGTCCACCTGGTTGAATTTGTCACCAATTCACTTCTTAAGTATTTGAATATTAGAGGATTCCACACCCTTTTATCGCTCTCAGTCAAGTCAGTCAACAGTATTTGAAGTTTGATAGTTACATCATATTCTTAGAAGCTTATCAAGTATATTGACATTAATGTCTTGACAAGCATTTCAATTGAATTCATTATTTCACAATATTGACATGCTTGATAGATATCAGAAGAACACAGAATTTTCCTTCTATTTATGTAAATTTGTATGTCCATGGATATGATTCTCGCTATGGTTGACGATACCTAGTTGCTGACTTGCTGACAGCATTGAGCATTCTGGAGGTCAACGTGTGCGTCTTGACTTGCAAAACTTGGACCACTTTTCTGTTTTCCCTGGCCAGGTACTTTTTTGTTAGTACTTCAAGATGATGAAAAAGAATGAACCTCAAAAGTTCATACGCAGGTGGTTGGTGTTGAAGGGCATAACCCAAGTGGCCATTGTCTCATTGCATCAAAAATTGTTGACTGCATTCCTTTATCTGCTTCTTCCATGGAAAATCTCCCACCTACAAAGAAACAAGCAATGGATCAAAATCTTCAGTCAACCAATGCCATGGTTGCTATGCCAGAGCTATCATTGGTGTGTAAGCTTGTATTGCATATAAGTCTGCTATAAAATTAAATTTGGGTCACTAATGGTTTAGATCTATTTATGCAATTATATGAAATGACTATTGTACTAAGAAGTATACTTCGATTTAGGTGTTTGTGTCTCATGCCTGCCTTTCTCATTATGAGAAACTTAAGGATACTGACACCTTATTTTAAATCTGTTACCTTTAAGCCTGTCATTTGGCAACAAACAATGTTGGAGTGCGTTTCGGAGATATTTGTTGCCTTGTTATTGGCAGTAACTCATGCAGGCTTGTTAAATCACTGAGTTGAAGAACTCTGATAGCCCATTACAAGAGTTGATTTAGAAGGGGAATACTCAGCACATTTATCATGTATGTTATATGATGAATGTTATCTTCCATAAAGGGGTCTTCTGGTTTGCAGATTTTGCTGCTCCTATTATCCATTTTGTTTTTTCTGGGTGTGTTTGTTTGCCCTGTTATCTTTGCTTCCTTTATTTTCTTGAGCTTAATTAGAAGCTCTAACTACAGTGTCTTCTTCTATATATAGAAGCCGCTTGGAAGCAGCTGGCTGTTGTCCTGCCAGCTTGCTGTCCAATGGCTTTTTGGTCATTCCAGGTAATACTGTAGTACATGTAGCTGGTTTTCGTTGCTGCTGCACGTGTAATGTTTTAGAACAGTTGCAACATGAGAAGGGATCTGCAACCAATTTCTTTTCTGCAATAGATGTTGAAGTGTGTCACCATCCCATCTAAAAGTTTAAGCTTTTAGAGAGTCGCTTTTGTTATTTAATTGTATTCTCAACATGCCCTCTCACGTATGGGCCTGATTCTTTTTCATGGGTCAAGCGCATGAAAATTCTTGTTATGGGTGGCAGTGAAATTCGATCACAAGACCCCTGCCTGCTCTGATACCATGTTGAAGTGTGTGACCATTTATCTAAAAGCTTAAGCTATTAGAAAGAGTCACTTTCATTTTTTAATTGTATTCTCAACAGATTATACCATCCATTCTCTAAGAAAATTCTTCCTCTTTTGGTGTCTTCTCAACATTTTATGTCCTTGTTCAGATTATAGCTATGGGTCCTTTTACAACAGTCGATAACTTATTCTTTGAGCCTCTTGCCGAGCTTCTATCGTACGCGCGACGCAAGCAGCCTCAATTGATCATACTGGTAATGAGTTGGCAGCTCTTATGCCTAAGTTGTGTGTAACTCTTTTTATTAACTGATATAGCAATTTCATTTACCTTTGTAAATTTTCTTGACAGCTAGGACCATTTATAGATTCAGATCATCCTGAGATCAAGAAAGGAACTGTAGATAGGACATTTGATGAAATCTTTCAGGATGAAATTCTTGCCAGGGTATCTGTATATAGAAAATTTCTTTTGCTTTTCGAATTAAGTTCTGGCTTGTATGTTTATTTAGTTTCCTTCCATTGGTTGGTTTTCAGTTGAGAGATTATGTAGAATATATGGGTTCTGCTGCTCGTGTGATTCTTGTTCCATCTATACGAGATGCTAGCCATGACTTTGTTTACCCTCAGGTGAAAATCTCCATCAGATTGGTCATATCAGTTGGTGTTATATATCGAAGGTACAAAATTGAAACCTCTTTTTTGTTGATTACAGCCAGCCTTTGAAATTCAGTTACCCGATCTTGAACATCAGGTATGCAGTGTACTGCCACACGTCAAATTGTTCTCTAGAGAAGAAAACTTAACCTGGTCATGTAACATTACTAACAGAGATTTTGTGTGTCACCAGATAAATAGCATTGCAAATCCTGGAGTATTCTGTGCTAACGAGGTAGAAAGCTGATGATATTTCCAATAGCTGCATTCCCTTGTGTTATCTTAACTTCTAGATTTCTTCTCACATTTAAGATGCAAGCTCGATTAACACTCTCACTGATAATTAAGCTGAAGAATCGCGGAATAGTTTTCTGTCAATGCTGTCTCCCTATATCTAGACTGTAAAAATTGAATCGAGGATGATGTGAAAATAAAAAAGTTGGACTATAGTAAATATCTATCTCAGTAGGCAGTTGTTACTTTTACCTCTCGCCCCAAGTGGAAGTGACTTCTACATGCTATTCTAGTGCCTGATGTTGTGTTATAATCAGGTGAAAGTGGCTTGCTGTACGGTTGATGTTCTTAAACATCTCAGTGCAGAGGAGATTTCACGAAATCCACAAGGGGGATCCAAGCAACGGATAACAACTCTTGCAAACCATATCTTAAATCAGCGCAGGCATGTTTCATGGGACACCATTGGTGATTCCTCGTTTATGCAGAAAGCTCAGCTAACCTTATTTCTTAATCCTTTTTCTTTTGTTTGGTCTTTTTTGCGAACTGCAACAGCTTCTATCCTCTATATCCACCAGCTGAAGGCGTACCCATTGATTTCTCTCTAGCTCCAGAAGCTCTTCAGTTGTCAACAGCCCCAGATATACTTATTTTACCTTCAGATTTGGCTCACTTTGTTAGGGTAATATGAGATGCTGATTCCCAAACCAACATTTATTTCTATCATTTCAACAATATCGAACTAAAGCAACTAACTATGTTGAATAGATATGCATGCTCGTGAATGTGAACATACACACAATCAACTTTTTAAATCCCTTTCTTAATTTCTCAATTTAATCTTTCTGCAGGTGATCTCCCTTGGGGAAAGAAGTGAAGGAGAAGAAGTAAAGTGCATATGTGTGAATCCTGGACGACTTTCAAGGGGAGAAGGAGGAGGTTTTTTTGTGGAGCTTAATTACCATGGAAGCTGCGATTCATCAAGTGCTTCAGTCCTTCGTATATAACATTGAGACACGAATCTTCCTGCTGTTCATGTGTTTAGCAGTAGCAAGATTGTGGAAGCCCATGAGCTAAGTCATAGCAAAACTGGGGCAGACTGCACTTGTTGAAGGCTTGTCATGGATACCCTAAAAAGAAACAAGTGACTGGTCGTGCTGTAGCTGCATGTATTTCCTTGGTGATTTCAAACTTGCCGTTGTTTCCTATGTTAATATAAAGGAAGTCATTGTCCTGTCCATCCAATTAGAGCATCCTAGGGTCTTTCTGAGGTCAGTATGTAGGAAATTTATTTATACCCCAGAAATGTGTCCATAGGAAGTAGAGAAATGCTACATAAAACTACTTTCCCTGTCTGATAGTTCTTGGAGGATCTTTTTCTTTATGATGAAATGCAATTTTATGGTTGTCTATCATGAGATGCTGGAGAAGAGTCAACTTTTATTACTTGAGCAATATGCTAAAGATATGAACAGTCCAAGTGAGGGAATATGGCATTATATTCTATTTTTGTAATGTGTTAAGACAGGACAATAAACTAATGTTATTGTAAGAGGTTGAACTTACTAGAAGCAAAGTAAAAATTATTAAAGGACAAACTGGGAAAATATACGTACGGACTAAAAGAAATGGTTTTGTAGGCATTGAACAGTCCACATACAAGTGTAAAATAAGTAATATTATTATAGACAATTTCTTCAACTGCTTCCTCTGCCTTTCTCTAAACAAGTCTACCCAAAGATTCAGAACCCACAATATACTAACTAAGGTTGCACTTACAATCACAACCATCCAAGACATCCACATGGGCCTAGAAATCACACCATCTGCTTTTCCACTTGCAAAAACCTTGTAAACAAACAAGGGTCCAAGAATCCCCCTAACAAAACTATACAACATTGGTGACAATTTTTCATACAATTCAGCAGCCATAGGCGTTTCACTTCTTCGATATCTAGCAAGACTCCATATGTTCTGGAAAGGACTTGTGATCTCAGCTAGAACAAGAAGGCCAATAAGGGTGGGTGCACCATGATAAATGATAAACCGACAAGTTAAAAAGACAAAGGGTAGCCAAACGATGAGCAATGAATAGAACATCAGTTGGATAAAAGACCAAGTAATGCAAAAGGTCAGCTAAGAAGTAAGCAATGCTGTATTCAAGTATCATTTCTTGGAATGGTGAGTGATTTTGAAATGAAGTGTGGGAATATTGTAACATTGAGTATATGGATAAGATAGTAGCAGGGGTACCATGAGCTAAAGACATTATACAACTTGAAGCATCACACCTCACTTTTTCTTTCCAATCTTTGAAGATGATAAAATATCCAAAGAAATAAACCACAGAGAATAAAAAACTGAATCCAACAAGGTTTGGTTCCAAAGTTTCCATTAGAGTATCAAGAAAAGATTGACAAAAGGAACTCTTTTTTGTATCTCAAATAAGAGAATGCAGCAAATTGCTTTTATATAACTGAGAATAACAATTTCAAGCAACAGATGTGGTGTTCTTTAATTAATTGGACCTATTGGTGACAATCATTTTTTTCTCAATTTAGACAAGATCAACAGCTATTTTTTCCAATAGGTATTAGTGAATTCTTGGTAATGTGATTGATGTATGTATAAATAATAAAATAAAAATCCCTTCCTCAAAAAGAAAGAAATCCAAATTCTCACACGTTATACTTTGTTCTGGGAGAATATTCCAACACAGGATTAACAACTCCATTTGATGATAGCGTAAGAAACTTTTATACAACTTAAATAACAAAAGAAATTTGGTAGTGCTAGAGCCGCAATTAGGGTGTGAAAAGAATGTCTTTATTACATATGAATACGAATATATATACATGAGAACAAGATGGGCCCTAGGGTTAGATACAAGATGGGCCTCAGGAAAAATAAAATACAATTACAATATTAGCTTTAACACCCCCCCTCAAGTTGAAGCATGCGGATTACAAATGCCCAACTTGCCAAGGAGGTAACGAAACTGGCAGGTGCCTAAAGCCTTGGTAAAGATATCTGCGAGTTGCTCGGTGGTAGGCACATGAGATGTGCAAATAGTCCGATCCTGGACGGCATCCCTAACATAGTGATAATCTACTTCAATATGTTTGGTACGTTCATGGAAAACCGGGTTATGAGCAATGTGAACAGCGTATTGACTGTCACAAAACAGTTTCATGGAGTGAGAGTGAGAGACCCCAAGATCAAGAAGGAGTGCTTTAAGCCACTTAAGTTCAGAAGTAGCGGAGGCCATGGACCTATATGCGGCCTCAGCAAAAGAGCGAGAGACCGTGTGTTGCTTCTTGGTCTTCCAAGATATAGGCGAACTACCAAGAAACATGAGCCAGCCAGTAAGATATCGCCGTGTCAACGGACAGCTAGCCCAATTCGAGTCACACCAGGCCGAGAAAGATAAGTCATAGTGTGAGCGAAGTAGAATACCTTGACCCGACGTCCCTTTGAGATAACGAAAAACGCTGAGAGCAGCGATCCAATGTTCGGAGCGTGGAACAGGCATGAATTGAGCAAGAGTGTGAACTGCATAAGCCAAATCGGGATGAGTAAAAGACAAATAGATAAGCCGACCAACCAAACGCCGATAAGATTCTGGATCAGGAAGAGGTTCCCCATTGGCCAATGCGAGAGAATGATTCGGCGGAAGAGGCACGTTGATTGGTTTGGCTCCAAGAAGGCCAGCATCGGCAATAATATCCAGCGCATACTTGCATTGACTGAGAAAAAGACCCTCTGCACTCCGAGCCACTTCTACACCCAAGAAATATTTTAGGACACCAAGGTCCTTCATGTGGAAACAAGAACGCAAATGTGCTTTAAAATATGCTATAGCTGAGGAATTATTCCCGGAAATAATTAAGTCGTCAACATATACCAGGACATTAAGTCGTATATTGCTGCGAATATAAGTAAAAAGGGAGTAATCTGAATAGGACTAATGAAAATCATAGCTCTTCAAAGCATGACTAAGTTTGGCAAACCAACACCTAGGTGCCTGACGGAGCCCATACAAGGACTTCTTGAGACGACAAACAAGACCTGGAGAATGAGGAGTGAACCCAGGTGGTAATTTCTTATATACCTCTTCAGCAAGATCGCCAAGGGACTTTTTGAGACGACAAACAAGACCCTGGGAATGAGGAGTGAACCCAGGTGGTAATTTCATATATTCCTCTTCATCAAGGTCACCGTGTAAAAAAGTATTGTGTACATCCATCTGATGGAGCTCCCAATTCCTGGCGACAGCAACAACCCGGAGAATGAAGAGTGAACCCAGGTGGTAATTTCATATATACCTCTTCAGCAAGATCGTCGTGTAAAAAAGCATTGTGTACATCCATCTGATGGAGCTCCCAATTCCTGGCGGCAGCAACCACTAGAAAAGCACGTACAATCACCATTTTAGCAACTGGGGCAAATGTTTCATCATAATCCAGGCCAGCAACTTGATAATTGCCCATAATTACAAGGCGAGCCTTGAGGCGCTCGACAGTCCCATCAGAATGATATTTAATCTTGTATACCCATTTGCAACCTAGAGCTCTTTTATCAGGTGGTAATTTAGACATAATCCAAGTACCATTGTCCTCCAAAGCACGTATTTCTTGGGCCATATCCTCCCGCCAGCCAGGGTCTCGCATGGCCTCAGAAAAGGAGTGAGGTTTAACGCCGACATGAACCGCAGCTATAAGAGCACGATGGCGTGTAGAAAACTTGTCAAATGTGAGAAAATGTGCTAAAGAGTAAGGAGTACCTGGGGAAGCTGACGGAGATGGCAAGGCTGCGATGGCGTGTAGAAAACTTGTCAAACATAAGAAAATGTGCTAAAGAGTAAGGAGTACCTGGGGAAGCTGACGGAGATGGCAAGGCCGAGACAGAACTCATACTACTTGTTGTATGGAAAACAAAGTCGCGAAGCAATACCGAAGGCCGTTTCTCCCGGTGACCCCGGCCGAGGACTAGTTTAGTAGTGGCGGCAGGCAGCACTGCCAGTGTCTCCTTCCGATGAAGTAGCAGGTTCGGCGGTTGACTGTGCAGCAGGCGCCTGTGCAGCAGCAATATCGTCATCAAACCCGACAGTAACAGGAAGGGAAAGCGGAGCAGCATCCCTGGCAAAAGCTTCGGCAAATAGAAATTCGTGTTCATGGAATGTCACATCCCTGGACACGAAAAATTCTTCAGTGTCCAAATCAAAAAGTTTCCAGCCTTTCTACCATTAGGATAGCCAACAAAAATGCACCTGTGTCCCTGAGGTGCAAACTTATTTACCTTAGCATGTTGATTATGAGCAAAATCATTAAGGATGTGCTGATGTTTGCGTTCCACCAGACCATTTTGTTGTGGAGTCCCAACATCGGTTCATCAGATACACGGCCCCAAGGATACATTCTCCCCAAAAATGAAGCGGAAGGTTGGCCTGGAACATAAGAACACGTGCAACATTAAGGATGTGCTGATGTTTGCGTTCCACCCGACCATTTTGCTATAGAGTCCCAACATAGGAGGTTTGAAATAGAATGCCATGAGTAGTGAAATAATCAGACATGCATGTAAATTCTGTCCCATTATCGGAACGAAAATTTTGACACAAGTGTCAAACTGCCATTCAACCATGGCGAAAAAAGAACACACAACTTTCCTGACTTCACTTTTAGCTCGTAGCAAATAAACCCAAACAGCATGAGAGTAATCATCCACAATTGTCAAAAAATAAATAGCGTCACAAGAGGAAGGAGTGTGATTGGGTGATAAAAATTGAACATCCAGTAGCTCATGACAAATAAATCCAAACAGCATGAGAGTAATCATCCACAATTGTCAAAAAATAAATAGCGTCACAAGAGGAAGGAGTGTGATTGGGTCCCCACAAGTCACAATGTATCAACTCAAAAATTCAAATGGCTTTATTCTCACTAATAGGAAAATTATTACAAGTTTTCTTCGCCATAGGGCATGCCACACACGGCTTATTCAAACTTTTATTACTCGAACTACATTTAATAAATGGCACCAACTTGAGAACTCTATCAGAAGGATGCCAAAGTCTTCTATGCCACAGGTCAAAATTTGCTAGCGCAGATCCCGTTATTGACTGAATGCAAGCAAGTCCACAAAAGTAGTAGAGTCCATCCCGTCTCTCACTGGCTCCAATCAGGTTCCCCGAAAGTTGGTCCTGTATAGCACATAAATTATCAGTAAATCGGAGTTCACACCTAGAATCATCAACCAATTGTGCTACTAAAATTAAATTGCATGACAATCGAGGAACCTATAAAATATTTTTCAAAATAAGGTGGCCAGACAAATTCACATCGCCAATCATGCTTGCAAGGACACATTGACCATTAGGTAGTCCTACTATCCAATGATCAGCCTTCTTAAAATTAACAAGATAATCGCCATTACCGGTAACGTGGTGCGTAGCTCCATTATTAATGATCCATGAATAACTGACACTCTTACCGATCATGCGATCAATAGGTTTAGCATCAGAATTAATTAAATTAACGTGATGTGTGACGCCGCTATCAACAATCCACGAATAAATATCACTCTTACCGGTCATGCGATCAATAGGTTTAGCATCAGAATTAATTAAATTAACGTGATGTGTGACGCCGCTATCAACAATCCACGAATAAATATCACTCTTACCGGTCATGCGATCAATAGGTTTAGCGTCAGAATTAATTAAATTGAGAAGTGCCTGTATGTCCCCCGGCTTGAGTTGCGGCAGTGGAGGGGTGATTTCTGGTGTGCCCTCCTCATTCCGAATAGAATTAGCATGAACCATTCGCCGTCCTCCAGTGCCCTGCCCGCGAGAGATGGACTGCTTTTTGCCGCCACGGTTGTGATCCGCCCACCATTCCGGATAACCATATAACTTGAGGCAATTCCCAACTTCATGTCCCTTCTGTTTGCAGTGGGTACACTGCAGCTTTCCCTTGTCCGGGCGTTCAGTTCTGGAAGTTGGCTAATCAGCACGCAACGCGAATGCATGGGTTTCTTCTTGCATTGCCTTCCCCTAGCTATATCTCGAGATTTCTCCTCTTGAAGCATGGCTTGATATGCCCTATCAAGGGTGACCAGAGTAAGCTGAGAAAGCAGATTAGAACGCGTGACAGAGTAAAATTCATCATCGATGCCAATCAGGAATTGATGAAG
>DF364884.1:1608-15333 GCA_000787875.1 Solanum virginianum | reverse complement strand
CTCTATCGGAGATAATAGATATGGGAACACCATGAAGTCGTACAATCTCCGCCCAAAGTCTACAAATAATTCATAACAATGTCAAACAATTAGCTAAAGACTTTTTCGGCATTAAATTCTAACTTTGCCCTTAATTTTATAAAAATTTTGACAGCATTTCCCCTGAAAATTAGGCTAGCCCGAGAATTCAACTCGGCTTAATCAACAACAACAGCCCAACAACCTCAATAATCAATTCAAATGACAATATAATAACAAAAGCTCAAATTACCATCACTTAACAATACTCCAACCATTCGGCCAACTTACTACATATACATATAGATGATTTCCAATACTTTCTTCACTCTACAATGATCATGTCATGCTAATTAGGCACCAATTAATAGTTTCAACACAATACAACACTACATAATCTATACATAGCTACACGACTTCAACAACCCTTAATACAACTCCCTTCCAACATTCAATATTTCATGATTTTCTTTCATTTTAGCATACTACAACATACATACAACCTCAATAACACGTAAAACAAGATTAAATCTTACCTTTTTCACTTCAACCTCGCAAATGGGTTAGGGTTCCAAAGATGAGAAATTAGATGATTTCTTGCTCCAACAACACTTCCACACTATTTAGGGGCCTCAATATAGCAGATTAACACCAATAATTAATTTGTGGAATGAAAGAAAAGGAATCTCAAAATTCCTATGGGTTGGCCGAGAGCTTCTCTCTCTAAGTTCTTCAACTTGTTTTTCTTTTGGCTAAGTCTTAAATGAAAGAAGAAAGAAGATAAGGTCACTTTATATATAAAAATCAAGTCTTGGTCAAGATAAATGGTCATATTTCTATATCTTGGAGATAGTTTAAGACAAGGGACACATATATACCTATATAAGTAATCCTTGGACCCCACCAAATACTTATACCAATAGAAACATAACACAATTCAAGGTGAGACAACACCAAAATTATCTTCAAGAACCCAACTTTGAAAAATTCTACTTTCGGTCCCAAATTTTTCCTAATCAATCCAATTAAGGACATACGGGTCCTAACATCCTCCCCCCTTAGAACATTCATCCTCGAATGTTAAACCGGCCTTACTAATTACGTAAACAACTTAGGGGGAGTTTCCTTTTTCAATTATCACAACAACCTATTCAACAATCAATAGTTCATCTAACACACAACACAGTCAAGCGAAGAATTGAATTACCTGCAGGTACTAAAAACAAGTGAAGATACTTCTTCTTCATCAGCTCTTCAGCTTCCTAGGTCATTTCTTCTCGGTTACTATTTTGCCGTAGCACTTTAACAGAAGCTACATCTTTATTTTGTAACTTTCTCACCTGTCGATCCAATATCGCTATGGGCTGCTCTTCATAAGATAGTTCTTTTGTGACCTGGATATCATTCACAGGGAAGATTCTGGAAGGATCTCCAATACACTTACGAAGCATAGAAACATGAAACACCGGGTGCACCGCTTCCAAATCAGCTGGCAGATCCAATTCATAGGCAACATTATCTAGTCTACGGACAATCTGATATGGGCCAATATATCTCGGACTGAGCTTTCCTTTCTTACTAAACCTCATAACACCTTTCATAGTTGATACCTTAAGGAATACCCAATCTCCAACCTGAAACTCTAAATGTCGACGACGATTATCTGTATATGATTTCTGTCGACTCTGAGCCGCTAACAACTGCTCCCGAATGAGTTTCACCTTATTAATTGCCTGTTGAATCACCTCTAGACCAATCAACTCAGTCTCTCCAATGTCAAACCAACCGATTGGTGACCTGGTGCCATCTGAATACTGGAGTGGTAGCTGTTATTATAAGCAAACTCAATCAATGGCAAATGATCATTCCAACTACCTTGAAAATCAATAACATAGGCCCGCAATATATCTTTCAATGTTTGAATAGTGCGCTCGGCCTACCCATCAGACTGGGGGGAAATGTTATACTGAGACTCACCTGTGTCCCCAAGCCTGCCTGAAATGATCTCCAAAAATTTACCGTAAACTAGGTGCCTCTATCGGAGATAATAGATATGGGAACACCATGAAGTCGTACAATCTCCCTAATATACAGCCTAACATAATCCTCAGCTGAGTAGGTAGTCCGAACTTGAAGAAAATAGGCTGATTTTGTCAGCCGATCAACAATAACACAAATGGAGTCATACCTTCGCGGAGTGCACGGTAAACCTGTAATAAAATCCATATTAATGATCTCTCACTTCTACGTCGGTATTTCCATTTCCTGTAATAACCCACCGGGCTTCTTGTGCTTAATTTTAAAATGTTAGCAATTCGGACACTGAGCGACGAATTCTGCTATATCTCTTTTTATACCATCCCACTAATATAAGCATTTGAGATCATTGTACATCTTTGTTGACCCTGGGTGAATAGAATAACGGGCATAATGTGCCTTGCCCATAACCTGTCATCACAAACCCGCAACATTGGTACACATAAACTGCCTCTGAATAATAATACACCATCGGGGAAGAGTCCAAACAAGGTCTTTTCTTTTTCAAGAGTTGTGTCCTGTATCGAGCCAAATTAGACATAACATTAGCTTTCCCAGGATGGTAGAGAATATCAACATCATAATCTTTTGGTAGTTTTAACCATCTCCACTGCCGCAAGTTCAGCTTCTTCTGTTTAAATATGTATTGAAGGCTCTTATGATCAGTGTAAATATCAACATGAACCCCATATATATAATGTCTCCACATCTTCAAGGCATGAATCACTGCAGCTAAGTCCATATCACGGGTAGGATAATTTTTTTCGTATTTCCTGAGCTGCCAGGAAGCATAAGCTATCACTCTGCCGTGTTGCATCAACACACACCCTAAACCAACACCAGAGGCATCACAATAAATCATGTACCCATCTGGACCTTCAGGAATAGTCAAAACTGGAGTTGTAGTCAATTTCTCCTTCAGCAACTAGAAGCTACGCTCACAAGCATCAGACCACTGGAATCTCACTCCCTTCTGAGTTAGCCTTGTCAAAGGCGCTGCAATGAAAGCGAATTTCTCCATAAATCTCTGCTAATAACCAGTTAATCCCAGGAAGCTACGTACCTCTGTTGGCATCGTAGGCCTAGGCCAATTCTTTACGACCTCAATCTTCTGGGAATCTATCCGGACGCCATTCGCTCCAATAATATACCCCAGAAATGCTACTGAAGACAACCAGAATTCACATTTGGAAAATTTAGCATATAATTCCTGGTACCAAAGTATGCCAAGAATCATCCTCAAATGATCCGCGTGCTCTTCTTCTTCTGAAGACAACCAAAATTCACATTTGGAAAATTTATCATACAATTTCTGGTGCTGAAGTGTGCCAAGAATCATCCTTAGATGATCTACGTGCTCTTCTTCTGATCGAGAATAAACCAAAATATCATCAATAAACACGATCACGAACATATCCAGGAACGGTCTGAATACTCGATTCATAAATATGGCCAGAGCATTCGTCAGCCCAAAAGACATAACTCTGAATTCATAATGTCCATATCGGGTCCTGAACACTGTCTTGGGAATATCTGCCTCCCTTACTCGCACCTGGTGGTAACCCGACCGCAAATCTATCTTCGAGAAACACTTAGCTCCTTGCAACTAACAAAAGACATAACTCTGAATTCATAATGCCCATACCGAGTCCTGAACGCTGTTTTAGAAATATCTGCCTCCTGTACTTGCACCTGATGGTAACCCGACTGCAGGTCTATCTTCGAGAAATATTTAGCCCCCTGCAACTGGTCAAACAAATAATACCGTAGCTCTTTAGGGTGACGTACTAGGCTGAATAAAACCCTTCTCCAATAGATCTCTCAGCTGTTCTTTTAATTCCTTTAATTCTGCCGGTGTCATTCTGTATGGAGGAATAGAAATAGGTTGAGTGCCTGGAAGCAGATTTATAGCAAACTCTATCTCCCGCTTGGGAGGAAGGCCTGGAAGCTCATCTGGAAATACATCTGGGAATTTATTAACAACTGGGATTGACTGAAGAGTCGGTGCCTCTGCCTCCAAATCACGTACACAGTCCAGATGATAAATGTAACATTTTCTGATCATTTTCTTGCTTTGAGGTATGAAATAAATTTACCCCTTGGCGATGCAATATTACCTGCCCACTCAATAACTGGTTCTCCAAAAAATTAGAAATGGACTATCTTTTTTTGACAATCAACATTAGCATAACAAAAAGATAGCAAGTCCATACCCATAATCCCATTGAACTCAGTCATATCTAACTATAACAGATCGGCCATAGTGCAGCGACCGCAAATAAATACCAAACAGTCTCTATAAATGCAACTGGCAATAAGAGAATCCCATACTGGTGTGGCTACCTCGAAAGGCTCTATCAGCTCAGACTCTATCCCCATTTTATTAGCAACCAAAGGAGAAATATATGATAATTAGAATAAGGATCAATCAGTGCATACACATCTCGAGAAAAAACCAGTAATATAACTGTGATGATATTTGGCGATGCCTCTTGGTCCTGCCGGCTGGCCAATGCATAAGTGCGGTTCAAAGGACTGCTAGACCCAAAAACTCCACCACGACCCCTACCTAGGCCTGCTAATGCTGGTATACCTCACCCCGCAAGGCGCATGGCTACCGAGGATGAAGATGAACCACCGGCTGACCCAGTAGACTGAGCTAAACTGCCTGTACCATCTCTAACCAGACAGTCTGTCCTCTAGTAGCCCTGATGACCACATGTAAAGTAAGCACTGGTGGCGCAAAAACACTCCTCGGGGTGCCGTCTCCCACAGTAAGTGTTAGAACCCGTACAATTGTGTTTTGGTACCCTGGCTAACATTTGAGCTCACTAGTGTCATTTTCAGGGTGTTTGACACTTAAGTGTGTTTTGAAGAGTTTGAAATTTTAAATTGGAATCCTTGTAGATACAGATCTCTCAGCTGCTCTTTCAATTCTTTCAATTCTGCTGGTGCCATTCTGTATGGAGGAATAGAAATAGGTTGAGTGCCTGGTAGCAGCTCTATAACAAACTCCACTTCCCGCTCAGGAGAAAGACCTGGAAGCTCGTCAGGAAATATATCTGGAAACTCATTAACAACTGGAATCGATTGAAGAGTCGTGTCTCTACCTCTAAATCATGCACATGAACCAGATGATAAAGATAACCTTTTCTGATCATTCTCCTCACCTTAAGGTATGATATAAATTTACCCTTCGGCGACACAACATTGCCTGACCACTCAATGACTGGTTCTATCGAAAACTGAAATTGGACTATCTTCTTTTGACAGTCAACCTTTGCATAACAAGAAGCTAGCTAATCCTACATATAAACACATCAAAATCCATCATTTCTAACCCTACCAGGTCGGCCTTAGTGTAGCGGTCACATATAAATACTTGACAGTCTCTACAGACGCGACTGACAATAATAGAATCTCCTATTGGTGTAGCTACCTCAAATAGCTCTATCAACTCAGATTCTATCCCAACTTTATTCACAACCAAAGGATAAATATACGATAATGTGGAACCAGGATCAATCAAGACATACATATCTCAGAAGAAAACTAATAATATACCTATAATTATATTCGGCGACGCCTCCTGGTCCGGATGGCTGGCCAATGCATAGGTGCGATTCGAAGGACTACTAGAACCCGAGACTCCGGCATAACCCCTACCTTGACCTGCTGATGCTGACGTACCTCGCCCTGCAGGGCGTATAGCTATCGAGGCGTAAGAGAAACCACCAGCTGACCCGGTAGACTGAGCTGACCCATCTGCACCACCTCTAGCTGGATAATCTATCATCTGGTGGCCCTATTGGCCACATACAAAACAAGCACCGGTGACGCGAAAATATTCCCCGGGGTACCGTTTCCTACAATAATAACATAGAGGTCTGGATGGCCTCATCTGGCTGCTAGGACTCAGGCCTAACCCTGAAAGATTTGCACTCTCTGACCTCCTACTGGTGATCTGCGGGGGTGTTCCCCGTACTGACCGAGGAGGATATCTACTCTACTGCTGCTGGGGCTGTCTGCCTCGATAATCCCCTACATACCCGGACGACCTGGCCCTCTTGGGCTGACCTCTGTCCTCTACCCTATCAGTTTGACGCCCCCTACGGCAATCCTTCATGCCCTGGGCATGGGCTTGAATACGAGCAATGTCCATGCCGGTCTGGGCCGCCATTACTAAGCAATTGTCGATATAATACGGATCCAGTCCCACTATGTGCTGATGCATCTGGTCAGTCATATTAGTAATGTGAGTGGGTGAATACCTGACCAGTGAATCAAATTCTAAGCTGTATTCCCAAACTGACCTGCCCCGCTGTTTTAATAAAAGGAACATGTCCTCTCTAGCTCGTCTCACCTATAGGGGTAGAAAATGGGCCAGAAATGCCTCGATAAACTTACCCCAAATGGCTGGAGGGGCACCCTCACCTCTAGACAATATCCATGACTCATACCAGCTAGCTTCCACATCATGCAGTCAGTAGGATGCTAACTCAACTGATTCTGTCTTCGATGCACCAATCAATCGTAGAGTCTGCTGCATCTGCCAGATAAACTCATGGGGGTCCTCGATGGGTTTGGACCAGAAGAACTCTAGTGGCCCGCATGTCAGAAAATCACGAGCTCATGAACTATCACGGCAGCCTGCCTGATCATCGCCTTCCCTCTGTCTGTGTGCCTGTCCTGCCACCAGCTGGGTCAACAACTGGACTACCTCTCATAACTCCCCGACTTCTGCACCATGCTGAGAGGCTGGAGGTTCTAATACTCGAACCTCAGGAGCTGACGGGGTAGCTGAACTGGCTGTTGGGGGTGCAATGTCTGGCGCACTCTGCGCATGAGCCCTAGTAGCCACCCGAGCTCGGCTGTTCTCACCTTCCACTGCAGACTTGCCCTTCCGAGCAGCTGAGGTCTTTCTCGGAGGCATCGCTGAAACCAAAATAGTCTATCAGAAAAAGAGGTTATCCTAATTACACCGCTCTAACGCACGATCTAAGATCAGTAAGAAAGAATAATATCCTAAATTTCATGTAGCCTCTTGTTTATAGATGTGGGGCACAACACACTGATAAACAATACTCTACTAGACACGGTCTGTGGATATTCCAAGAATGAACTACTCTGATACCACTTCTGCCACGGCCCATGGGGTTGGGTCGTGATACTTTCCCCCTTTTCCTCTTCTTTTCCTCTTTCTCTCACTCACCTAACCTCCATTGTTCTTCTTTCGTAATAAAGAACAACAAAAAACCCAATAAGATGACAAACTCCTCCAACGATTCCCTCCTCAATTCATACATACGTGTTATCATCCCTCATACTCTTTGTCCTTACTCAAGATCGAGCCATCCACCTTCCCTCATCCCCAATGGCTTGTAAGTTTCCTTGGGATTTTTTAGATTAAAAAATAGGATAGAATTTGGGGATTAAATTGAAAATAGCCCTAATTCCTACCCTATTTTTTGAACCCTAGGAATCCCTATATATTCTTCATTTTCCCCAATTTTGAAGGAAGCCGTGGTTCATCCTGAAAGCCCTAGAAAATCTAAAATCATTCACAAAGTTGGTTCATAATTCGAAACCCTAGAAAAAACTTACTTGATTTTCCATAGCCATCTCGATTGCCAAAGTTCAATATAGTTCATAGACTCTCAAACTGATTTCCCATTACTCAATTAGTTTTGAAGGTCTTGAGGTTGAAAGTTCTTGGTCGAAAAAGGTGTAGACAAAACTCTTTGATGGTGGAAAGTCTTCTTCAAGCTCGATGTCGTCTCAGTTTGCCACTTCGATAAAGGTAATATGTAATGACCTTGAAGGTTATTTTTGATATTTTTAGCCAAATTACTATTTTTGCCCTTCTTAAAAGTTGCCTTGAGTCATTATTGGATAATGCTAAAAGTTAGATTTCGAAAGTATGGTGATAAGCTTGAGTTTTGCAAATGAAAGAATTTTTAAAGGTTTAAGTTGGAAAAATTTGAGTTTTCTGGTTGTTTTGAATTTTAATTGTCAGATCATGATTTTGTTGAATTCATCAGCTTTGGAATATCGAATCTAGTCTAGGAGAACTTGCAGAACTGAATTTGGAGTTAAAATGGAGATTTTAGGTCTAAAGTTGCATTTTTAGTTGTTATCGAAGCCAAAGTTTGACTTTGGTCAACATTCGAGTTTCGGAAGGTCAGATTGAAATTTTGAAAATTTTAGCAGTTTTGTATGGTCAAACTAACACTAGAAATGACTTAGTTGTAATTTTTAGAGCTTCTGAGAATATTTTGAATTTTTGAGTCCGAAACTAGTTTGAATGAATGTTCTTAGATTTTGGGCCAAGGAGGCCTAAATTTCAAATTCGGACATTTTCGTTGGATTCAAATCATCAATTTTGGTCTAGGAGGATCTTTCATTCAGTTCCCGGGGCTTTCGTGTATTTTTGACCTATCGATAGATTTTGATATTGGGAAATGAGACCCACATTGGCATAAAACGATCTCCATTGGAAATTTCGACCACACCATTGGGTTTGGAATGTCATTTCTAATCCAATTTCATATATGGATTGTATTTTTCAACTTTGGATGAGGTCGAAGCATCGAATTTAAGTTCGAAAGGTTGCTGAAAATGCTGAAACGGGCGGGTGACGTGGCCCAATAGGATTCTGCCATATGGCAGACCTGGTTCAAACCCTAAAACCTGCAGATTTATCTATGCAGTTTTTCCCCCAAACTTCAACCAACGTTTTCTCTCTCAATTTTGATCCGATTTGAGTGATTCAAAAGGCTAAGTTGTATAGTTTTCTGAGAAGAACAACATAGGAGCTTCAAAAATTGATTTTAGTGTGTTGTTTGAGATAAAACTCGTGATCTTGCTGCTGCATTTTTTAAATATATTTTAAAAACTTTGACATGAGATTTCGGATTTTGGTGCGCCGTTTGAGGTAAAATTCATGATCTTCCTGCTACATTTTTTTATATATTTCGAAAACTTTGACATGAGATTTCTTCTTTATATTAGCTCCGTTTTTGAAATGGTTTTCGCCGTTGAATTCCTTATCACTTGGGAAATATTTTCATGTATAAATTTTTAGATTCCGACGGCAATTTTCTGGCGATAAAATTTTTTTGGACCATTTTACCCGTTTCACCCGAATTGATTGATTTTAGCGTCGTTAGATTCATTATATAATTATAATGCTATATTTGAATAGGTTTTGGTGAATTAGAGTGTCATAGAAAGGGTAAAGTTTCAGAATTAACGTGATTCGAGACTTTATATAAGGCAAGTGGATTTCTAACCTTTTGTTAAATATGTTGAACCTCGTATGCTCCAATGTGTATAAAATTGAGTATTTTGGGGTAGAGATGAATTATGTAGGCTTTGATTGAAATATTTTAAATTGGGCAATTATCCTATGCTGATATTTGACTTGTGAATTAATGATGGAGATTTATTATATGTCGAAATATTTTGAATTGGGTAATTATCCTATGGTGATATTTGACTTGTGAATTAATGATGGAGATTTATTATATATGAAAATATTGATTATTATTATTGATATCGAAGTGATACTTATTTTTAGATGTGAATGTTGTTAAGGATGTGATGGTATTGAGATTGAGGATATTACAATATTTATAGTATTGAGCTACCCATTCTTGATTTGTGATATATTGTTGAGTTTGTATCGAGACTATGTTATTATGAGTTGTATTAAAATTTGTCATCTCCTCATTATTGTGTGAACATGCCCATTTGCATTGACTTTGTGACAAGTGTTATGTGAACATAAAAAAGAAGAATAATAAAGGAGATGTACTATTTCGAGGGACGTGTCGCGCTTTGCGATGAGTATTATGATCGAGGGTCGTGTCGCACACCACGACGGATACTATATTTCTAGGGTCGTGTCGCACGTTGCGATAGATACTATATTTTGAGGGTTATATCGCACGTCGTGACGGATACTATATTTTTTATGGTCGTGTCGCACGCCGCGATGGATACTATGATTCGAGGGTCGTGTCACACGCCGCGACAGATGCATAGACTAAGAGTTCCCCATGGGTCTCGGACTAAGAGGCAGCGGTTGTGTATCACTAGGACAGACATGCATCACTATTTTTTGACATTGCATAGCATTATTTGTATCTCACGATATTCATTTCATCCCATAATACTCTAGCTTGTTATGATTATATGGTGTGCTATTGAGATTGGTTATTCATTATATCATTTGATTTGTATGTCTTCAGCAAACCTTCAAGGAATCCATTATTATGTTATGTTCTATTTGAGAACTAGATATTTGAGACATGTATTTTATTCGAGAATTCCATATTTAGAGGCTTGTACATGTGACACCAGTCTTTGGGATAATTATAGTTTGGTATTCATCTTCTGTAATTATTGTTACGTTTGGATTAGTAAGTGTTAGACTGACTCGCCTTGGTGGGTTAGGTGAGTGCCATCACACCTAAATTTTGGGTCGTGACAATTTGGTATCAGAGCCCCAGGTTCATAGGTCTCACATATGTACAAGTCCAGTCGAGTAGAGTCTTAAGGATCGGTGCAAAGACGCCTGTTACTTATCCTTGGGAGGCTACGGAGACTATTAGGAAATTTTCTCTTGTTCTCTCTGTTCATATCGTGCGTAGTTGTTATGTGTCTCGATATGTTGCATGGTTTGAAATTCGACCCAGCTTAGAGGTAATGGATTTAAGATATGGATGTGTAGTAAGCATTGGATTTTTCTTTAATTTGAAATGGCTTGAGTGTAGATGAAATTAGATGAGGTATGTCCAGGGCAAGGTTTCGGACGACCTGATTTAATTAAAGAAGCTTAGGGAGCAAATTCAAGATCTCTTGAGTTAAGGGACTATACGTCGAAGTATATCTCCATGGGGTGCTCTATTTTGTTTGATAGAGAAATGATAGTTCTATGAGAATGTGTATTGATTACAAAGAGTTGAACAAAGTAACAGTAAAGAACAAGTATCCTCTCCTTATAATGGATGACTTTTGACCAGCTTCAGGGTGCAACTATATTTTTCAAAATTAATTTGAGATCTGAACATTATCAGCTACATATCAGAGCTTCTAACATTCCTAAGATAGTTGTTCGAATGGGGTGTGGACACTTTGAGTTCCTTGTGACTATCTTATATCACTTGGGGAAGGCCAATGTAGTATAGCATTGTTAGAGGAATGACCATATTATCAGTGTAATAATTATGAATTTCCAGTTGTTACATCTGAAAATGAGGGTTAATTAGTATGAACAGAGGATGACATCGTGCTTATTGAAATCATGATCTCTAATCAGTCTTCTTGGAGTGGGTATATAGGACAAATGACTATAATACAACTCTATGGGATATGGGTTATGCTACTTCTGCCACCCATCTTGTCTGTGGAAGAAGGTATATTGTTTTGGTAAGAGGTGAAACTAATTGAAGTATGTGTGATAGCCATTCAATGAGACGAAAGTATTGACTATTCAAGCGTGGACTTCTTAGAGAATATGATGCGTTCTAGTGGTGAATCTGGTGGGACTTCTAATGTGGTACTAGTAATATACAAGGACAGACGCATTGATTATTGAGAGCGGACACTAGTTACTAAGGGGTTATCAATTGTTGCACTTACTCAAGTAGTGGAGTTTGACATTACCTCATATTTGAGGGGAACCAATTGGTTGTTACTGTGGATTCTTGGGTTTGGAATCAGGTATAAGGAAAGTTCTGGTGGTGAATCTTAGAATGGGTATTAATATGTGTAAGTGAGGATTTTATTCCAGAGACCTCTATGGGGACTGGTGACTCTATTGTGAGCCAAGAGGAGCCCGTCATTATTAAGATAACAAGTATATAGACTCATAAAGTTTCGACAAGTTCACTTATATAAATATAAATGGAAATGATAATGAGAAAGTACATGTGGATGATTGGTTGAGTTAGTAAAATTTTGTTGTTATGACTTGGGATTGGGCTACCATATTAATCATAAGTGCAGTTTTGTTGTGTGGTATGACTTTAGTTACCTTGTTCAACATATGACAAGATATTATTCGTGGGGCTAATAAATTATTGGGTAAGGTATGTGAGAGAAGTCTACAGGGGTTGGCTCGAGTGTGAGAATGAGTTTTTTTATGGTGTTTGATTTGGTGACTAGTCCGACTTGGGTTGCAAATAATTGATACAACAAGGTATATGAGAAAGCGATTGGTGAAGAGTAGGGTATTCAATCTCTAAAGATCTTCACGATGTGTATTAATCATGATTGAGAAAGAATTAATTGCATAGTGTGAATTGGGATTCAGGATTTCATGGTACATTGTATTTGCGATAGTTGATTCTGTCAAGGTACGGATTAGTCAGGCAATAAGATGATTGCTTATGTTGGTTACTGAGCATTTTGAAGGGGTTTTGAGCATGGCTTCGATTATGGTTTCAATTACTTTTGATGGTAAAGGGACTAAATAAAGTTCATTCGAGTAGTTTGGTGTAAAGTATAATTCAATGGTTCATATTAGGTTGAATTGCTCAATCATAATAGGTGACTCATGGAAGCATTACAGAAAGGACTTATGAGTTCGTATGTGTCATTGATTTTTTTTAATTGAATAGCTACGGCTTGTGAATAGGGCACCATACTTGATTCAGCTACTGCTCCAGCATTCGGGTAGTCTTATTTGAGGCTTTATAAATTTGGGAGTGTCATTCAGTAGTTGTCAGATTTAATTGAATTCTCCCTTATGACTATATATTGTCAAAATATTAGAATTACGTAGCTTAAGTTCAAGGAGAATTATGTTAAGAAAATGAAACTTGGATGAGGTTTGTGATGGTTGGTATGATTACTAACTTAAGTTCAGGGAGGATTATGTAAGGAAATGGAACTTGGCTGAGGTTTGGGTTGGTTGGTATGCTGCAATTGGCAATTATTATTCAAGTTTGGTTCATTGGCTAGCCTCTGACTTGGTAGTACTCTTGGAGGACAAATTTCATGTTGGTTCCTAAGTATGATTCTGCTGGTGCATTTTGATGTAATGAATCTTACAAATAAGGTCACTTGGAAGCGATTAATGACTTTGGGAAGGGTATGTTAGGCTACTGGTTACTTCTAGTGAGGCACCTCCCTTTGTCTTATGTTCGAAGACGAACATAATTTTTTAGCGGTGGATAATGTAATGATCCTGAAGGTCATTTTTGGTATTTTTAGCTAAATTACTATTTTTGCCCTCTTAAAAGTTGCCTTGAGTCATTATTGGCTAATGCTAAAAGTCAGATTGCGAAAGTATGGTGATAAGCTTAAATTTTGCAAAAGAAAGAGTTTTTAAAGGCTTAAGTTAGAAAAATATTGGCTAATGCTAAAAGTTAGATTTTGAAAGTATGGTAATAAGCTTGAGTTTTGCAAATGAAAAAGTTTTTAAAGGCTTAAGTTGTAAAAATTTGAGTTTTCTGGCCATTTTGAGTTTCAATTGTCGAATCATGATTTTGTCGATTCCATCAGCTCCAGAATGCCGAATGATAGCCATTTAATGAGACGAAAGTATTAACTATTCAAGCATGATCTTCTTAGAGAATATGATGCATTCTAGTGGTGAATCTGGTGGGACTTCTAATGTGGTACTAGTAATATACAAGGACAGACGCATTGATCATTGAGAGT
>DF364885.1:5703-22067 GCA_000787875.1 Solanum virginianum | reverse complement strand
ATTTGCTAGGGAAAATACAAGTTTGCCAATTTTTAGCTAACTCAACTAGTAAGCATCATGTTGACCCTCAAAAGTAGTTATTGTGCATCAGTAATATATGATTCCTCCAAGAGTGAATATTTTGATACAAGTGAGGGTAACTCCAATGATGATTTGGTAAACTAAATTTGAATTGGGAAATTAAATTGTTAGACAAAAATGGGTCCTAAAGGAATAACTTGTCCTAATAACACCCAGATATGACTTTGTATCCAAGTTTGAATCCTTAAAGTGACTTTGTACATACACTCCGCTCTACTATGTTCGTGCCACTATATTTTCATTCTCTGGTTCCCGAGCCGGTTAGGTCGTGCTTATAATACTATATATATATATATGTATATTTTCCGAGGGTGGCTGGATACGGCGGGGGNNNAATCGCACAAGGGCCGGCTTTGCTTAGCTGGAGTTATGCTGTGATTGGGCCTTTGGTTCGGTGGTTTCATGCAATATTAGGGTAACTGAGTTAAGGGATGCCGGCTCACTTTCCCTCAATTTATGCAATGTATCGGTGATTCGGTCAGGTGAAAACTTCTGGAGTGATGCTGTGGTATGGCACGAGCATGGAGGTCACCATCGTTCCCGTCCGTGGATTCTTACAAGTATTTCTTTGACTCTTGAGTAAGCTGAAACCATAATTTGACACGTGCTCAGAAAATGAAATCCTTTGATTATTGTCTTTTTGCTACTTTGATAATTATATGTGCTTCTGCTGTCTATATTCATTTGGCTACTCTGATGATTATATGTACTTTCTGCTTTACATATTCGATACATCTTTCGTTCTGCTGTGATTGGGCCTTCGGTTTGGTGGTTTCATGCCATATTAGGGTAACTAAGTTCAGGGACGTCGGCTCACTTACCCTCCATTTGTACTATGTATCGGTGATTCGATCAGGTGGAAACTTCTGGAGTGATGCTGGTCGGGGGCTGTGATTCATGCCCGCAGGTCCCGACGTACAGGCTAGAGGACCTCCAGCTTAGGATCTCTACTGCTGTTGGACGAGCTCCCCTATTCTGCAGCCACTTTTGGTATACTATGTTGATATATTGTTGATACTTCAGACTTTATGCATTTTTGGGTATGACGGGTGCCCTGTCCCATCTTTTGATTCTATGTATTCTGTTTCAGGTGGCTAGTCAATAAAATAGAGGAAACTCTGCCGAAATTTTTATAAATTGAATAGTAACCTTTTGTTGGAATCTGATTCAGTTATGTTCTCTGGGTACCCCTATCGGGTACCAGTCACGGCCCATAGGTTGGATCGTGACAACCTGAGTCTTTCAATAAGGCTAAAAGGGTGATAAAAGATTTAGAGCTTGGTTATAAGAAAATACATATATGTCCTAATGATTGCATGCTATTTTAGCAAGATAATTTAGAGGCAGATAATTGCTCTGTGTGTGGGTCTTCTAGATGGTCAAATGTTGGTATGGTTCGACTAATACGACATCTAAAAAACCCACCAATATTTTGAGGTACTTTCCTTTAAAGCCTAGGCTTCAGAGAATATTTATATGTTCTAAAACAACTATTGCAATGAGATGGCATGCTACTAAACGACCTAATGATGGGAATTTGAGACACCTTATTGATGGAGAAGCTTAGAAGGACTTTGATTCTTTGTATCCAGACTTCTCAAAAGATCCTCAAAATGTTAGATTGGGTCTTTCAAGTGATGGATTCAATCTATTTCAAACCATGAGCATGATCTCATAGCACATGACCTATTATGTTGATGAATTATAATTTATCATCATGGATTTTCGTAAAGTCAGAGTACATAATGTTGTCAATGATCATTTTAGGTCCATCCTCTCCAAGAAATGATATAGATGTGTATCTACAACCATTGATTGATGAATTAAAGGAATTATGGGAATTTAGTGTAGAAACTTATGATTCTTATACAAATCAAACATTTCAAATGCATGCAACCTTATTATGGACAATATGTGATTTTTTAGCACTAGCAATGTTGGCCTGATGGAGTACTAAGGGGAAATTGGCATGTCTAGCTTGTAACTATAAAACATGTTCTCAATATCTCAAACATAGTTATAAGATGTGCTACTTAGGTCATCGAGCATTTTTGCCTCCTGAGCATCCATTTCGAATAGACAAGAAATCATTTAATGGTGAGGAGGATCATAAGCATGCACCTACACCCCTATCGGCTACAAAAGTGTTGGAAAGGTTATGTGATTTCAATAATGTATTTGGAAAGGGACGAAAGAAAAGGCATCAAAACACTGAGGGTCCATGGAAGAAAAGATCCATCTTTTTTGAATTACCATATTGGGCAACAAATAAGTTGAGGCACAATCTAGATGAATGCATATTGAGAAAAACATATGTGACAATTTGCTTAGGACTTTATTGGACATATCAGGAAAGACAAAGGATCACATTACTTCTCATTATGACTTGCAAGACATGGAAACAAAAAAGGAGCTTCAACCAATAAAAGACAATACTAATGGAAAAATTTATTTGGCCAAATCTTGTTTTTCCATGAAACCAGAAGAAAAAACATTATTCTATTCGGTCATAAAAATTCCAAATTGCCAAAAGGATGTCCGTCAAGCATATCAAAGAGTGTTGAAGTTGAAGAAATGAAAATATTAGGTTATAAGAGTCATGATGCTCATTTTATAATGCATTACTTACTTCAGATTGTGGTTTGAAAAACGTTGCCTAAGAATGTTGCATTAGCCTTGATTAGGTTGGAAAACTTCTTTAAAGCTATATGTAGTAAGGTTATAAGGCAATGAGATCTTAATGCATTGTAGGCTGAAATCAAAGAAATTGTATGTGAGCTTGAAAAAAAATTTCCATCTTTTTTTAATATAATGGAGCATTTGCCTGTCCATTTGGTAGATGAAATTAAGTTGGGAGGTCTAAATCATCTTCGTTGGATGTATTCCACAGAGAGAAAATTGTGCATGTTAAAGGGCTTGGTTCGTAATCGATGTCGTTCAGAAGCTTCAATAGTAGAGGGGTGTGATGCTGAGGATTGCCTGACCTTTTCTTCAACATACCTACATGATGGGGTGAAGACAAGATTCAGTAGGTACCAAATAGAGGAGGATGAAGATGTTGAGCAAGAGGGAGATAGTCTATCACCTATATTACCTAATACAGGCCATCCAATTGGAGGTGGGAGCCGGGAAAAAAAGAAAAACTTTTACCATGGATATACAGTTATCTTCTAAAGCACATCGATATGTTCTTTTCAATATAGGAGATGAACAAGTAGAGAATTTTATCAAGTGAGCATTTATACTTCAAACTCTATTTATTTTATTTCTATAAGGTACTTTAAACTTTAATTAATAAGTATTAATGATGGACTTTGAAATAACCATAATTGCAGGAAACATAAGGCTATGATTGATAAGGATATTAGATCAAATGCATGGACAAAAGCAAAAAATCATAGTCAAGAGTTTGGAAAAGTGTTCAAAGAAAGAGTTAAGAATGTTGAAGTTCCTAATCATTTAAGATCGCTAGCTAAAGGACCTAATAGGGTGGAAACCAAAAGATATAATGCATATTTTATTAACGTATATCTATTTCATATGTTTAAACGAGATTCCTCACTTAAATCTCAAAATAGTAGAGTGACTTTTTCTGCGACAACGGATAGTTTTGCAAGTGCCAAGGATCAGAATCCCATTGATGGAGAGGTTATCTATTATGGAGTTATTCAAGATATCATTGATATTGATTATTACAGTTGTTTTAGTGTTGTACTATTTAGATGTGATTGGTTTCATAATAAAATTGATGAATATGGGTTACCAAATTCTGTAGTATAAATGATCCTTTTGTATTGACATCTCAAGTACATAAGTTTTTTTATGTGGAAGATCCAATTGAGAAGGATATTTATTATGCAAGGAATAAAGTCCCTACTAATTTGTATGACTTGGAAGAAGAAGATTGTTATGCATGGTTACAATAAGTGCCAAGAGATTCTTCCATTGTAGAAGCAACAAATGTACAGTGCAACACGACACATTGAATTCTGGAGAAAATGACCAGTTTGGACAACAAGGTAAGAACATATAAATTTACTTTTAAATTGATGTATTGTTTAATTCTAATTTATTATTGTAGATCCTTTGACTCAAAAAAAAAAAGAGAGGAAATAATGTGATGTCACATGTACATGCACGACAAGAGCCTCAACTAATCTTGCTTAATAGGAACAATCAATCAATTGGTCCTGCAAGTGCCATTGTAACAGGGTTGAGTAGCTTTATTGGTACGTTGGCAAGAAATGCAACGATTTATCTACTTAATATACATAATTGGAAGCACATGGACACAGAACATGATTTGTAGGAATACATCCAGGTAGGAGTTTTTACTTTTCTACTTTTTATTTAAAATGTTCGTAGTTTTTATTAATCCAAAAATAAATTATAGGACAAATATATTATTCCTGATGCTGCCAAAGAATGGACTTAGACAATTCAAGCTGCTCGAAGAAAGTATAAGAATGAACTGCATAGGAAGCACTATAAGCCTTTTGATAATGATGATCTTCGAATGGTCAAAAAGCCCACTGATGTTTCTGAATCGGATTTCAAGGATCTTCTCTAGGAGTGGGCAAAAAAATTGGAAAACTGAAAAACTGAATCAAATCGAACTAATTTGGTTTTTCGATGTCAGTTTTTTGCACAATCTAGATGAATGCATATTGAGAAAAACATATGTGACAATTTGCTTAGGACTTTATTGGACATATCAGGAAAGACAAAGGATCACATTACTTCTCATTATGACTTGCAAGACATGGAAACTTTTCAAAAACTTCGGTTCTACAGTTCGGTTCACAGTGTAAGGGCCTCGAAACTGTGGTGCACCAAAAAGTTGAAGTTTTATTATATTTATAATTTAATACTTCTAATTTTTATTTTTAAATGTTAACCCAAACCCAACTCAATTTCATCCACTGGAAAGAGCTTTAGTCATTATGAAAAAAAATTATTTGAATGGTGTGCTTTTGTTGTATTCTTGATTGTTGTGTTAAGCAGTTGCATGGATTTAAAGAATCATTTGCAGCTCCCATCAGTTAGTAAGTCCTCTACACTTAATAATGTTCTAATTTAACCTCTGTATTAAGTAAGTTGATTTTTTTAAATTTTGTTTGTAGATGGTGATTCTATGAATTTACAATTATTTATAAGTATATAATATTAAAATATTACAATAATTTATTACATATTTTTAATACAGACGAAATCATTTTATTTTATTTTTACTTAGCACTGAAAAACTATTTTAAAAACACCAAAATAAACCGAATCGAAGTTGAAAAAAGTGAGCCGAATCGATCTAGTTTGATGTGAAATATGGTGCTCATTTTTTAAAAATTGAACACCAAAAAATTAAATCAAACTTCAATAAGCCGAACCGAAGAACCGACCATCCACCCCTAATCTTCTCCACTATTGGGACTCTGAAAAATTAAAGGTTAGATATAAATCATGAACAACTTCACTTATCTTTTGTTATATTATCCACTTCTAAATTTTTTGTCCTAATACCATTGAATCTCTTAGAGTAGATTGGTGTCATGACCCAAGCCTAGGGCTTTGACATGACACGATGAATGGAAAGTCTGAAGACAACCCAAACAAGCCTCTTAGCATATCATATACACATTATTGATTGCGGAAGCAAAATAAGACAATAACAAGAGTCAATTATAAAAAGGAAAGTGGGACTAAGAAAAGTCTTTCATAATCATAAAAACATTGAAAGAGTCGAGCTCATAAGCATACATAATCATAGTTTCCAACAACACCTATACTAGAGAATGGAGCGGGGTTCAAGACACGTTCCGAGCTCACCCTCATGATAATCAGTATCCAACATAAAGAATAAGCCTAAACATAGCATGAATGAACATAGATAGTGTCCTCGAAGTTGAGGACTCACCAACTATCTTTCTTCAAGAACTGAACTAGCCACGTGGAGGAGGATGATCAATAGGAGCTCCGGTTCCTACATGGTGATATCATATAGGCATAGAGTATGCGTTAGTACTTGGAATGTACTAAGTATGCGGGGTACAATGCAACAAAAACATAAGCCATAATATTCAAAATGGATAAATATATGTAATGGATGTAATCTCAATATGACATGTATGATCAATACTTGTAATAAAACATGCATGTAAAACATTTAACTTGCCATAAAAATATACGTATGTGAGAGGAGACCTTAACCGACATAGACTAAGCGAGCTACTACTTGGAATCCGAGGCATGAAACCCTCTCGGCGAGGTGCACGAGGCATGACACCCCCTCGATAAGATATGGTATACTTGCCAAGGTAAACCAAACATGACCCCACTTGAGAGAAAAGCATGAACTAGATGGATCCACTAGTAAAGCCCTATAAGGGAAAATTTAATCATATGGTGGCACATAGTTTAGAGACTAAAGACTTTAGATAAAGACCCCTTGAGTCGAGCCCCCACCTAAAGCCTCAATTAGTGCTAAGTCTAATCCCACATAATACTTGAAATAATTATAACTTTAATCATAACATGAATCAATCCATTTCAAATCCATTCAAATCAACCCACTAATATTATAGTAAAACCCTCATATTTTAAGAAAGTATAATATTTCAAGATATATATGGGAAAATAATTAGTTTAAATCATTCTTAATCAACCCATCATGATAATATACATCAACTTTCAAAATATGGACATGGGAGCATGAAATTCATCTTAATATCAAACCCTAACAATATTTTGGCATAAAACATCATTTCTTGTAAAACCCATATAGAGGACATATGTATAATGCATATTAATATCATCATAATCAAGAGTTCATAAATACCCCAGATATAATCCATAAATCCATGAATACCACTTAATACTTGACTTCATGATAATGCACAAAATAAACCATAATAGAATGCATAGTAGTAATACCATGTTCAAGAGTTCATGAATAACCGTAAAGATTCATAAACTTCATGTAGTAGGAAAGGAGAAATGGTTGTACTTGTGGGAAGGAAGTTTCCCCAATCAAATAAAAATGCATAAGCTTCATGTAGTAAGAAAGGAGAAATGGTTGGACTTGTGGAAAGGAAGGTTCCCACAATCAAACCCACATATCTAAACTTTGAAGTTTCTTGAAGAAAATTGGAGGAAGACTTGGGGCTTGAGTTGGATTCTTGAATTCCAAAGTTGGTCCTTGAGATTTGTTGAGATTGAATGGAATAATGGGTGATGTTTTGGAGAGAACTTTACGAGGGTTTTGAGGTTCATAGAGTTGAAAAAGGCTAAGGAAAGGGGTCTTTCACATTTAAATGGGCATTGAGTTATTACCCAAATGCCCTCGGACGGAACAAGAAAATTGGAGAAAAAATTGCACTAGTCCACACCCCACACGACGTGGACCAGTCACGAAGGACCACTTACACTGTGTCGTGCCTTGGGCACGCTGGCACACTATTTCGGTGGCCCATTGCGAAAAATATTTTTTGTCATAGGTCTTCTAAAATTCAAGGGCAACCCTTTTTACACTCAATTTTGCCTCTTAAACAATAATATGAAGTCGGATTTTTAAAATCACACATGATTTTTAAGATATTTAGAAGATAAAAATATGGGGCATTTTGAAGCACATGAGGGGTGTTTCAATTGGTTCACAAAATGACTTCTATTTAGTTTCTTCCCTTCTAGATGTTGGGCATGTTGTTTCGTCCTGCCTTTCTAGAGTTATCTGATAAAGAAAATGCTAATGGTGTTTTATATTTGTATTATAACTTTTACTTTAGATGATATTCTGTGCTCATTCTTTTGTGGTTGAATCTGTAGACAGACTTGGTGTTTTATTTTCGTATTGTAACCTTTACTTTGTGGAATCTTTAGACAGATTTCTAGCTCCGCTCCTTATGGGGTGACATGCACAATGAGGACTCATGTTTCCAACCAAATTTTCTTTACTCATAGATTGTTGTTGTCGAATAAATGTGAACTAACCTTCCGCAAATCCAATCACCACTCTTACAACCAAGAGTGGAAGCACATGAGGCACCATAACCTGTTGATGTTATCAATCCCACCCCGATACCAAACATGGGATCCGGAGTAGGGGAGCACTTCAAACAACAGAAGGGATGTCCTAAACTGGTAGATCACCAAATCATACTTCAGTACCTGCGGGCATGAAACGCAGCCCCCGAAGAAAGGGGGTCAGTACAAAATACATACCGAATATGTAAAGTAGAAAGTACAGAATATAAATCGGAATAGTAATTAAATCAGAAACATAGTAAACCGATGCATATCTGAAATATCAAAATGCTTACTTTTCAGCACATAAGGTGTATATCATAAATCACAAAACGTTTACTTTCCAAAAAACAAATCATGCGTAGGGTAGAGGAAATATGGACGCCCGCCTATCGATGGCGCCCTAACACGACATAACACCAGGAAGTTTCAAATCTCTGAATCCCTGTCACATATCATAACACGACATATCACCAGAAGGTTTCAAATCTCCAAATCCCCATCATATATCGTAACACAACATATCACCAGAAGGTTTCAAATCTCCGAATCCCCGTCACATATCATAACATGACATAACACCAGAAGGTTTCAAATCTTCGAATCCCTGTCACATGTCATAACATGACAAAACACCAAACAAAAGTGGAACTCAGCTCTCAAGCGAGGAGCTCGATGAACCATAAACACGACATAACACCGGAGTATATTAGCCCATAAACACGACAACAACCGGCTCAGAAACCGATGAACGATATCAAAATAGGCACGAGCGGAGTAGTGAGGAATTATATGCATAAACAAATTATCATAAATTCAAAAGAGAAGTAAAATATTCATATTCAAATTCAAAATAGATTTATCCCAAATTCTTTCAAAATTACCAAAATCGGATAAAAGGGCATCGCAGGACCCATGGCCGGTGGGAACTCAACTGGCCCAACTTGCGAAGAACATACTCATTCTAAACCATACAAACTCCTTTGAGATATTTTAAAATGGCTTTTGAGGCAATCCGAGCTTTTGTAAAAATTGACGTTTAATGTTTTAAAATCAATAAAAAATAAATTCTCTCAAAATTTCTCAAATTTGACATATTCTTGCAACTTATAAATTTTCAAGACATAGAATTCAATATTGTATCAAACTAGCATAAAATCAATATTATGACAAATTGACATAGGAATGCCAAGGAACAAGTACGGATCATACATAAGCTCCGATTGCGAGAATAGAATTCCCTCAAGACTCGTATCATAACTTTTTTTAACTAAGACATGCCAAAAAAATAAGGTTGCTTTACATACCTCAAACACCTTCCAATTCAATCCAAACACAAGCCAAACCTAACTTATGCTTTGGATGGCCCAAAGTCTACGAACAATTCATAACAATGCCAAACAATTAGCTAAAGCCATTTTAGCATTATATTCCAATTTTTGCCCCTAATTCTACAAAAATTTGGGCAGTACCTCCCCTTAAAATAAGTCACCCCGAGAATCCATCTCATCTCAAATCAATCAACAACAACAACAACAACATCAACAATCATTCCAAATGTCAAAATCACAATAATAACTCTAAGAATCACCATGAAGCAATATGTCAAGAACTCGGCCAACATACTACATATATGCATAAAGATGATTCTATGCATTTCTTCACACTACAATGATCACAATATACTAACTAGGCCTCCATACATAATTCCCACAAAACATAACACTATATATTCATACATATACCACTTCGGCCTAACATCATCATTTACAACTCACTTCCAACATGATAAATTTCATGATTTCTCTTCATTTTAGCATACTACATCATACATACACCCTTCATAATACATAAAACAATATTAAATCTTACCTTTTTCACTTCAACTCCTTAAATGAGCTAAGGTTCCAATCTTGAGAAAAGGGATGTATTCTTGCTACAACAACTCCTTTAAGTTACTTAGAGGACCCAATATAGTAGGTTTGTATCATCAAAATAATTTTGGAGTGAAGAGAAATGAATTACCAATTTCAAAAGTTAGGCCGAGAGGTTCTTTGGTTTTCTTAGCTTTGGCTTCTTGAATTTTCTAAGTATTGAAGATAAGTAAAATGAAGTGATAATCTTACACCCATGTATACATATATATAAGAAAGACTAGAAGAAATTTCCACATGTCTTACTTCTTGGCCAACCCCTCTCTAGATTGTTCTCCAACTTTCTCTCATGTTTTCTAGGTTTATCTAAGGAATTCTCTAAGTGTAGGAAATTGTAAGATGATAAAGATCATCTTTTATACATATATCACAAGTATTGGCCAAGTGTGCATGGCCCACATCACACTTGGTCCAATAAAAAGTTAGTACAACTTCAAGTGGGCCCCACCTAATCTTCTAGAACCAACTTTTAAATATTCCACTTTGGCCCTAAACTTTCCAATAATGCCACTTTGGTTCCAAATTCTCCTAATTATTCCAATGCACGAAATGTGAATTCTAACATCCTCCCCCCTTAGAACATTTGTCCTTGAATGTTAAACTGGCCTTACGAATTACGTAAGCAATTTAGGGGGAGTTTCCCTTTCAACTGTTCCAACAATAGATATATTGACCAACAATTCATTTATCAAATAGCCAAGTCCAGTGGAAAATTAAATTACCTGTAGGTACTGAAAATAAGTGCTGATATTTCTTTTTCATTTATTCTTCAACTTCCCAGTCATTTCTTTTCGGTTATTATTTCGCCACAACACTTTAACAGAGGCCACATCTTGCTGAGAGGTACATAGATAACTAGTCTAATGACTTATGCCGAGATCTTTAACCGTCTAACTACATACTGAGTTTACAAACTCCTAATCATTATCAGACCTTACAACCTCAATGGCCTTTCCAAACTGCATTTTGACATGTGTAATAAACTGTTTAATGACCACACGCATCTAACTTTAACTTCAGTGGATATACCTAAGTCATTTTTGAAAAGTCACCCACTATAGTAAGAAAAACTTGTTACCATCAAATGTAGCAGGAGACGCACATTATATTTATTTACTATACTACTTATGCAAAGCTTTACAACCAAAAACTTATCTAATACATTAGTAGATGCTTGCTCAAACCTCCTCTAGCATAAAAGGCCATATCAGTATTTTTATTCTCAGTTACTACAGGACTTGCTCCTCTAGGTAGCCGGGGTCTTTCTTGGAGGCATCTGTAAAGCAACCTCATTAATGTGGTCACCTCACCTTTTACTACAAACTTGCCTTTCTAGGCAGCTATGATCTTTCTAAGAAACATCACTGAAAACAACACATTTGGTCAGAAAGGGGTCATCCTACTAACACAACTCTATCGCATAATCTAAGATCAGAAAGAAGAGTAACATCCTAAATGTCCTGTATCCTCCTATTTATAGATGTGGGGCTCGACATACCGATAAACAAGACTCTACCAGACACGGTCTGTAGACACTCCGAGGATGAACCGCTTTGATACCACTTCTATCACGACCCAGCCCCGTGGGCCGTGACTGGTGCCCGGATGGGCACCTAAACACAATCATAAAGTCAAATTTCCAACAGATAGCTTATTGTTACCAAAATGTTTCGACAGAGTTCCCTTTACTTTATTGACTATCCCAAAATGGCCTACATATCAGAAGATAGCGACAGAGACCAAACAAATCCAATAGAACATCATATGTGTACATATAGGCCAACAAGGCCGCTATTTCTAAGTATAGAAGATAAATAAAATGAAGTGATAATCTTACACCCATGTATACATATATGTAAGAAAGACTAGAAGAAATTTCCATATGTCTCGCAGGTCTAATCAAATAAACTGGGCACATTCCACATGTGTATGTATTCACAAACCTCTAAACAAACTGCCAGAATCATATGACGGGACAGGGCCCCGTCTTACCCCTAAACAGATACATATAATGCAACGAATAAAAATATATATAAATATGAAAAGTGGGCTCCGAAGTAGGGGAGCACTTCAAACAGCAGAAGGGATGTCCTAAACAGGTGGATCACCAAATTATACTTCAGTACCTGCAAGCATGAAATGCAGCCCCAGAAGAAAGAGGGTCAATACGAAATACGTATCGAATATGTAAAGTAAAAAGTACAGAATATAAATCAGAATAGTAATTAAATCAGAAACATAGTAAACTGATGCATTTTTGAAATATCAAAATGCTTACTTTTCCACACATAAGGTGTATATCCAAAATCATAAAATGTTTACTTTCCAAAATAAAAATCATGCGTAGGGTAGAGAAAATATGGACGCCCGCCTGTCGATGGCGCCCTAACTCAACATAACACAAGGAAGTTCTAAATCTCCGAATCCTCGTCACATATCACAACACGACATAACACCAAAAGGTTTCAAATCTCCGAATTCCTGTCACATATCATAACACGACATAACACCAAACAAAAGTGGAACCCAGCTCTCAAGTAAGGAGCTCAGTGAACCATAAACACGACATAACACTGTAGTATATTAGCCCATAAAGATGATAACAACCGACCCGAGAATCGATGAACGATATCAAAATGGGCACAAGCGGAGTAGTGAGGAATTATATGCATAAACTCATTATCATAAATCCAAAAGAGAAATAAAATATTCATATTCAAATTCAAAATAAGATTTATCCCAAATTCTTTCAAACTTACCAAAATCGCATAAAAGGGCATCGCGGGACCCATGGCTAGTGGGAACCCGAACTGACCTAACTTGCGAAGAACATACTCATTCTAAACCATACAAACTCCTTCGAGATATTTTAAAATGGCTTTTGAGGCAATCCGAGGTTTTGTCAAAATTATGGACGTTTAAAGTTTTAAAATTAATAAAAAATAAATTCTCTCAAAATTTCACAAATTTGACATGTTCTTGCAACTTATAAATTTCCAAGACATAGAATTCAATATTGTATCAAACTAGCATAAAATCAATATTATGACAAACTGACATAGGAATGCCATAGAACAAGTATAGATCATACATAAGCTCAGATTGCGAGAATAGAATTTCCTCAAGACTCATATCATAACCTTTTTTTGACTAGGACATGCCAAAAAAATAAGGCTGCTTTACATACCTCAAACACCTTCCAATTCAATCCAAACGCAAGCCAAACCTAACTTATGCTTCTGATGGCCTACAGTCTACAAACAATTCATAACAATGCCAAACAATTAGCTAAAGCCTTCTTGGCATTAAATTCCAATTTTTGCCCTTAATTCTACAAAAACTTTGGTAGCATTTCCCCTTAAAATAAGTCACCTCGAGAATCCATGTCGTCTCAAATCAATCAATAACAACAACAACAACAACCCAACAACATCAACAATCATTCCAAATGCCAATATCACAACAATAACTTTAAGAATCACATGAAACAATATGTCAAGAACCCGGCCAACATACTACGTATATGCATAAAGATGATTTCTATGCATTTCTTCACACTACAATGATCACAGTATATTAACTAGGCCTCCATACATAATTCCCACACAACATAACACTATATATTCATACATATACCACTTAGGCCTAACATTATCATTTACAACTCACTTCCAACATGATATATTTCATGATTTCTCTTCATTTCAGCATACTACATCATACATACACCCTTCATAATCCATAAAACAAGATTAAATCTTACCTTTTTCACTTCAACTCCTTAAATGAGCTAATGTTCCAATCTTGAGGAAAGGGATGTTTTCTTGCTCCAACAACTCCTTTAAGATACTTAGAGGACCCAATATAGTAAGTTTGTACCATCAAGATAATTTTGGAGTGAAGAGAAATGAATTAGCAATTTCCAAAGTTAGGCCGAGAGGTTCTTTGGTTTTCTTAGCTTTGGCTTCTTGAATTTTCTAAGTATAGAAGATAAATAAAATGAAGTGATAATCTTACACCCATGTATACATATATGTAAGAAAGACTAGAAGAAATTTCCATATGTCTTACCTCTTGGCCAACCCCTCTCCAGATTGTTCTCCAACTTTCTCTCATATTTTCTAGGTTTTTCTAAGGAATTCTCTAAGTGTAGGAAATTGTAAGATGATAAATATCATCTTTTATACATATATCACAAGTCTTGGCCAAGTGTGCATGGCCCACATCACACTTGGTCCAATAAGAATTTAGCACAACTTTAAGTGGGACCCACCTAATCTTCTAGAATCAATTTTTAAAAATTTTACTTTGGCCCTAAACTTTCCAATAATATCACTTTGGCCCGAAATTCTCCTAATTGTTCCAATGCATGAAATGCAGGTTCTAACATCCAAGTGATAGGCCCTGTGAACCATCACGCAAATGTGGGGATTAGCACAGGAAATTGGGGTGACAGGCTAGATCAAGGAGAGTACAGGAGCTTAGATGCACAATAATATCATCCTTATGTTAGGTACTTCCCCTGTAAAAATAGTTTCATTAAGATCAGTAAACACAAAAATAAATGAAATAGAAGAAACTTTAGAACTAATGCAAGGCTATGCCAATAAAACAATGATCTAGAATTTCTTTTAAAGTCGGGACTATTCCCTCCCCTGCAATTCCATATAATTATATATTTATGGATTTGTTCATATGGTGGTGTTATCTTGGAATGTTCATGTTGGATTGGGTCCCTGCATTTGGATTCCTTATAGTTGGATTCATTACCAAAACATAGTTTCCTTTTTGAGAGATACGATTGCCTGATATCTATTGAGCCTTTTAATAGATTCGGGGGACAAATAAGGATGAATTTCTTGTCATGTTTCTCTTTGTACATCATTACTTTTATCTTCTTTAACACAGTTAATTTGGTGCTTGTTCTTGCATTAGTTCTAAAGCTTATTCTATTTCTATGTGTTCTTATGTACTATCCGTAATGGAACTACTTTTACAAGGTGTATACCTGAGATGTGGAGGCTACGTTGTTTGCATCTTAGTTCCTATCCTCTCCACTGATCTAGCCTGTAACCTCAGTTCCCTATGCTACTCCTTATATTTGCCAGCAGTAATAGTACAAAGGATCTATATTTTGGATGTTTGGGTTGCCTGGAGGCTGACGCTACCATTGGACGAGTTTGGTGCATGTAAGTATATGTTGATGTCTCTCTTGTTGGAATGTGAAAGAATGATGACTCTTGGAGTTGATAGTTAATTGGTGGATGAAGGGTTGTTGACATCCATAGATGGCTACTATAGGTCTCCATGGTTCTCCGACATAATTTGAAGTTTGACAAAAGGATATTGTGTATTAGCATCACTTCTAGATTCTCCATTAAGACATGCAGTGTTAGAGAGTGGCCTTCCAGACCCATTTCAACCCAAGAGGATGTGTTCATGTTGGGTACTAGTTGTTTCAAGCAGATGGGCGTTGCTCGCGCAACCAATCTGTCCACTGGTATTAAGGGAATTGGTATGGAAAGTGAAGTTTCTTTTGTTTGGATTTATGGTAGATTGAATAGGTAAAGAAGAGGTTGTTTGCTTTTGTCAGATATTAGATGGTATGGATTATTGATATTTAAAGAAAACAAATCTATTGTGTTAGAATTTATCGCATTAAAAGTAGTATTTATTGTAGTTTTTTAAATTCTGATGGTGTGGATTTCTGATTGTTAGCAATGTAGTGATTATTTTATATACATGTTAACTATTCATGTATTAGTTATGTACTTTCTATCTTGCATAAAACAATACATAGATTTCGGCTGACATCCATGGATGGTTATTATAGGTCTCCACTTAACAAGATGGTGCACAAAACATTATGACAAAGAAATATTTTCCTTTAAATTACTTTTCTTGTTCATTCATACCTTCAGGGAAGAACCAAATGGGTAAATCTTGGGTAGCAAAACCTTGTCCATGGTCAGTTGGCTGTCTTGAACTTCAATCAATGGTCAGGAGTGGCGTAAATGGTCATTGACACCAAGTCCTGTCGAAAGTGCTCATTTTAGGGGAACTAAGGTTATTCATTTTCAATGTTTCAGTGCAATTGCAAATGGTTCTTAAATGCTTAATGTTAAGGGATCTTCTACAATAACACACAGGATTAAGTTGTGCAACTTAAACCTGTGTGTTCTTGCAGAAGTTCCATTGACATTATACATTTGAGAACCAGCATTTGTACTAATAACTTGGGTATAAAGAACCTTAGTTCCCCTAACACGAGCCCTTTCTGTAGGATTCGCCCTCAAAGACCATTTACGCCACTCCCGATCATTGGTTGAAGAT
>DF364886.1:11204-28247 GCA_000787875.1 Solanum virginianum | reverse complement strand
CCTAGCTTGGCTGAATCTTAGCCTAAGTATATGCCATATTCCTCTGCACCTGTGTAGTAGCTTAGCTAGCACCAGAATCTCCCTTAGGACAAAATCTAACAATATGCCCTCTTTCAGCACAAGTAAAACGAGGGTCACCAACACCAAACAACGACCACTATGATATGTATCACAATTAGAACACCTTGGATGTTGTTCAAACTGAGAGGAATTATTGCCCTTCTGCATTTGTTGTTGACCTCGTTTAGCAGGACAGCCACTCTTAGAAGGCTGCACCACTGACTCTGACTGAGTAGGCCTAGATTGCCTATGATGAAAACCACTCTTGCCTTCAGATAGAGCACCACTAAACCCACTTGCATTACATGCCTTTTGCTTTCTCGCTCGGCTTTCTCCATTTCTAAATAGGACTCACAATGAAGAGTAGTGTCAACTACAACTGAATGTGTATCATTTCACACATCTCGTAGCACAGGACCACGAAAACGGTGCTCTAATCCATCCATAAATCATCTCTTCTTCTCCCTTGGATCTGTAACCAAAAAGGAAACATGCCTGGGCAATTCATTGAATTTGGCCTTTTACTCTGTAATTGTTATAGTACCCTGTCGCAAATCACTGAACTGACATCTCATATTATCTTGTTTGCTCAATAGGATGAACTGTCCTTAAACATTGCTGAAAACTCTGAGCAAGTGATAGGAGCTAACCCTACTTGTCTACCTTTCTGAATGGAAGTGCACCATGCCTTTGGAGATCCAGCGAACATAAAAGTGGTAAATTCCATACCATGAGTCTCCTTCAACCCTAATGTAGTATCTTTTCACAATGACCAATGAATTTCTTAGGCTCAATAGAAGTTGGTGTTGCATCAAACTCTTGTGGCTTAGGATCAATATAATTCTTAAGATCTTTGGGTTGCCCTGAAGTTGCAACTGGATGAACTTGTTGAGGGGTTCAATGCGGTGTTTGAGTTGCAACAACATTCAACTGAACCTGTTCTTGTGTTTGTGTAGTAGTCTGAGAAGCTGGGATTCCACCTTGATTAGGCACCAATGCCTCTTAACACATTCAATCATCACATCTGTTGGTAAAGCAACAGTAGGTGCAGCAGTTAGCACTGTTTGTGGAGCATCCCCAACAACCTGTTCCTGCACTTGCTTTGGGGCGACAACTGGGGGCTGCCCCCCATTTACAATTCCCGACTGAGTAACCTATGCCCTAGTAGGATGAGACGTAGCCAGAATACCACAAGAGGTAATACTATGTCCTGCACCACGTCCAACAGGTGCATTAGATTGAACAACAAAGGAAGAACCACGCTTCTTAACTATCTGAGAGAATAATATTCAAAGGTTAGACTTCGTTCACTTAATGCACGAACAAGGAATGAAAAAGAGAATACATCTTAAATGTTTAGCAGCCTCAAGGCAACAAGTATGGGCGTCTACATATCCACGAACAAGACTCTACCAAACACCACCTATCGGGAGAACCAAACATCCACACACTAAACCAAATTACCTAAGCACTAAGATAAAATATGTGCAACTTCAAAACTCATCAATACTCATTAAAATGGAATAACTATCAAACCAAAATCATATATCAATTTATGAAAAGTAACGGTCACTTAACAAAATATGTCTAGCCCAAATCCCATAACAAGATCATGGAGCATCTAATTGAGTTACATGAGTTCAACCATCGGGCATGCAAATGCTAAACAACAACAACATACCCAGTGGATATCCCACAAGGGGCATGCAAATCCCAAGAAAAAAAATATACACAAGGGGCATGCAAATCCCAAGGAAAAAAATATAAGCAATAATAGATAGAGCTAAAATAATTGTCTCCACAAACAATGCGAAGGCTCACCTTAGCAACAGAATCCATGAGAACAAACTCGTCAGCACCAGTCTCACCTTCTGCAATAGTATCTGCATAGACATGCAAGTAAGGAGTGAGCTGTACATAAATATAACCCAATAAGATCCTCGACTCGCTACTTTTATGCCCCTATAATAGAAAATACATCTGTACAACAAGTACATAATAATATACACATGAATATATTTCATAAAGTAAAGCTCAATAAGTCCAAATAATGTTCAAAACGGACGCAACATGTTTCAACTCAATTCACACTCAAAGCTTGTTATAAATGGCAGGGCAGGAGATCAGCCTAGCACCCCGACAAGTCTACGACAACATGTATAATGCTTCAAAAGTATACTACGGCAGCATGTACAAATAAGGTGTCTTCATAACTAAAAGAGTTACCCCTAAGTAGTGGCACTCTAAATAGATCTTCTGATGCAAAACTTATATCCAACTATCTAAACCTTATTAGTCCACCCCCAGTGAATCCATAATACCACTGGAAGGGGTTTGGGAATAGGTCAAAACTGATCAAACAGTGGGACATGCGTGTGCTTGGCTGATGTGACATACACTCTTTTAGGATCAAAAAGAACAAACCATCCCATCTATGATCCTCCATAGGTTTTGTTTATGCCCTTACTTTTGGCTAAGTTTATCTGAGTAAACTCCCCTCAATTATCTTGTACAAAGTTAGTTATGCCAAACTCAAAATTGTAAGTTTTTGCAGATCGATCATTAATGGAGTTTTAATTTTTAAAAAAACTATCTATAGCCTTACTACTTCACTCCAAATTAATTAGAACACCATTGGAAGGGGTTTGGGAATAGATCAAAACTGAAACAGTGGAGTAGTTGTATAACGTCAATTTCCATTATCTTCTCATTGTTTCTACTAGTATCACTACATCATTGGTTCCTTATTGAGCCATAATTGTAGTACTTAATATGCAAAAGACTGGCAACACATATATGAGATTTTTTAAGCTAACGAGAATGCACAACAAGAAGAAAGTTCAATACCTGCAGTTTATCACCCAAACAGTGGTACAGAGATCCAGTTAATTCTGTCTATGAACTTCTCCCAAATATTCCCCAAGGAGCTGTGTGTTTTCTTCCCCAAAAAGAGAGGGAATTTTTTTCCCCCTAATCTTCTATTCCTTCCAAGCACAATAGAGCAGGGAAAAAAGGCTTGACCCACTTCTTTTTATTTCTCTTAATAAAAGCTATTAGTCACCTAAGCTCGGAAACAACATCTCTACTTTGGTAGTGGTAAGGTCTGCGTACATCCTACCCTCCCCAGACCCCACTTGTGGGATTTCACTGGGTATGTTGTTGTTGTAAAAGCTATTAGTGGTTAAATTACCGATTAATTCTTCATTAAAAAAGGTTATTACAGAAGTCTAGTAGTCTGGTATGTCAATTGCGTTAGTCACTCTATGGTCTGGAATAGTCTCCTTGAGTTTGGCTTGGTAAATTCAACATTTTAAATTTTCATAGTTTGGAATGACCTACAGTGAAGCTGATCACTTGTGTTTTGTCAGCATTCTACTCTGTGTAGAATACTTTAATTATTTAATACTTTAATTAAATAATGTCACACATCTATAATTTGAATGATAAACCTACAAGAAAAGTAGGATATGAGGTAAAAGCTACTATGAAAAGGATAAAGAATAAAATAAAATTATTAAATAAATAAAGAAATGAGAATAAAATATTAAGGTAACAATGGGATCATAGTCTTTTTATTGTTACCTCACGATGAATTTAAACGATACAATACAATAAAATTTAAGTAATAATAAAAGCAAACATTGTATCTAAACTAACAATATAATGTCAAACAACAGGTAACAACCATCCAAACAAGGCGTCATAGAACTGTTTTCATGTCTCTCAGATTCGATATGTTTAGCAGTAAATTTGTGGGCTCCAGCAACCCAAAGCATGGCATCACCACAGAACCTTTGACAGGTAGTGCGAACTATTTATCTTGGTCCTCCTCTCCATCCACCGGTAATCCAACCAATCAACTGTTCTCTTTTTCTAAGGCAGAATACAATGGCTTTCTTCTGTATCAGGTGAGTAAGCAGACATCTTCATCAATAGCTTTCGTACTCACATATGTAATCTTGTTAGTCCTGTTGCTTGTATCTCACGGTCCACTACACTTGGCCCTCGAGTCATGGGTTCAGGTGCTTCTGACCACATTTCTGGAAACAAATTTTTGTTGTCTGATATTAGCTACTGGTTCTCAGGCCATGTCAACTCGAGTTAGTCAAGCCAATCCCTTACATTTCTTGACTCTGAATAATGTTCTTTTGGTCCCTGGTTGCCCCTTTACTCTCCTGTCAATAAGTCATTTGGCTAAGAGTTTAAATTGTTTGCTCTCATTCTTTAGTGACTTTTGTGTTATACAAGACCTCAGGATGGGGAAGGATGATGACGAAGGGCATGAGTCAGATGGATTTTATTATCTCAATTCTCATAGATCCTCTACAATTTGTTCAATCTCCGACTCTTCAGATTTAATCTACAGAGGGTTGGAACACCCTAGTTTATCCAAACTTCAAAAGATAGTACCAATATTGCCCAAATTGTCTAATTTAGATTGAGTTATGTCAATCAGGAGTAGCCCACATGAGCTACTTTTCCACATAATCTTAATAATCGTGCAAAATCTCTTTTTATTTAGTTCATTATGATATTTTGGGTCCTAGTAGAGTTAGTTCTACAGTGGGTTTTAAGTATTTTGTTACTTTCATTGATAATTCAAGGTGCACTTGGATGTTCTTAATGAAAGATTGTTCTGAAGTATTTTCCATATTTCAAACTTGTGCTAAAATAAGAAATCATTTGATGTTTCTATTCACACTTTTCGTAATGATAATGCACGTGAATATTTGTCATCTCAATTTAAACAGTTTGTGTCTTCCCATGGAATTCTTCATCATACAACTTGTCCTTGCACTGCACAATACAGTCTTCCTCTTCTACACCTCCACCACTATTCATCTATTATCGTCTTTCGCATCCCGATGATTCACGCCTGGTACCAAAATCCTTGCCTATTGAGGGCTTGTCTACACAAAGTCTTTCTATTACTACTTGAAAAGGTAATCCATCTATTATAACCCTTATCCTATTTATACTTGTTTGAGATATCATCATTTATCATTGGCCCATTCTGCCTTTGTATCATCACTATCATCTATGTCAATGCTAAGACTACAGGTGAAGCTCTTTTTCATCTAGGCAGGCAACAAGCTATGATTGAGGAGATGTCTGCCTTACACTTTAGTAGTACTTGCGCGCTTGTTCCTCTACCTCTGGATAAATCTATAATTGGTTCTTGTTGGGTATATATAGTGCAGGGATGGACAAATTGATCGCCTAAAGGCTTGCCTAGTGGCCAAGGGTTATACAAAGATTTTTGATCTTGATTATGGTGTTACCTTCTCTATTGTGGCCAAGATTGCTTTAGTCCGTCTTTCGATTCATGGTTGTTTTTCGTCATTGTCCTCTCTACCGGTTGGATATTAAAAAAGCCATTCTATATGGAGATCTCGAAGATGAGGTATATATGGAGCAACCACTCAGTTATGTTGCTAATAGGGAGTCTGGTTACATGGTGTGTAGACTATGATGAGTACTCTATGGCCTAAGATAGACTTGAGCATGGTTTGGGAAGTTTAGCTTGGTTATTCAGGAGCTTGGGTACGAAATGAAGTTGATCATTTTGGGTTCTATTCTCACTCTACTCTAGGTTTATGCATGTATTTGGTAGTGTATGTTAATGACATAGTCATCACAGGTAATGATGTTGAGGGAATTACCAAATTGAAACATCACCTTTTTCAACACTTTCAGACTTAGGATCTTTGTTGATTGAGGTACTTCTTGGGCTCATTACAAATCAGGACTTGTCATTTCAAAGAGGGAGTATGCACATGATATTCTTGAAGAGACAAGGAAGACATGTTGTAGGCCTAATGATTTTCCGATGTATTCAAATGTTAAGATCTATGGAAGCCTCTTAATGGTCCAGGAAGATATAGAAGGCTAGTCGGAAAGTTGAATTATCTCATAGTGACTCGACCTAATATTACCTTCCTGGTAGTGTTGTAAGTCAGTTCTTGAATTCTCATTGTGATAGTCGGAATGCAGTTATTCGCATTCTTCGAGCCACAAAACTTGCTCCAGGAAAGGACTACTTTACAAAGACCGAGCACATGAGAAAATTGGTAGATATTCGGTTACATACTGGGCAGGGTCACCCTCTGACAGGCGATCCCCGCTTTTGGATATTGTGTTTTAGTTGGGGGAAATTTGGTATGTTGGAAAAGTAAGAAACAAAATGTGGCTGCTAGATCTAGTGCTAAAGTAGAATATCGGGCTATGGTAGTGGCAACATGTTAACTCATATGGATCAAGTAACTACGGGAGGAGTTCAAATTTGGAGACACTACAGTATGGATCTTGCAGGCAATAATGAAGCTCCTCTTCACATTGAATCGAAATGAATATTTCACGAGAAGACCAAATACGTCGAGATTGATTGTCATTGTTTGAGAAAAGGTACTTTCGGAGACATCGTCACAGGGTTTGTGTAGTCAAGTGATTAGCTTGCAGACATATTCACCAAATCCCTAGCCAGTCCCATAACACATAATATATATACAATAATGTAACAAGCTTGGCACATACAGTTTATATGCACCAGTTTGAGGGAGAGTGTTAGAATCGTAGGAATATTCTATAGCATATGTGTAAATATAGTAGGTAGCTTGATTTACTCTTATTTCAATTCGGTATTGATTTGTATTGATTAGGCATTAATTTTCTATCCTTTTTAGGACATGTAAATGTAGTTATTTAAACTCCAATAGCTTGTGGGAATAATCACGCCAAGTTCTCTCTCAAACTCTTGCCTTCTCACAACATCTTAATAATATCCTCCCATATCGTTATGCAACACATCTTAATAATATCCTCCTGTGACTTTGTTTCTCACAAATGCTTTTCTGGGAGAAGGATTTGGCTCGGAGTTATCTTTTGGCATTTCTGGTGTTTACTGTCTTGCCTAGAACTCTAAGATTGGGATTTTGTTCAAAAGTCATGAACTGAGTTCTGCTTGGGATGTGATGATTGTGGGAAGGCAAGTGACTAATCTTACTGCCACTGTCCTTTGGGAACTTTTGAATTTGGAATCGATGGCACCACAAAAGAGTTCGAGCTGTCAATAAGAGATGGAATAATGTCGTAACTGTGACTGACTCCATGCTACAGCTTGATCCTTCTTTGCTGGAACTTCTAAGTGGTTGAAAGTTAAGTGGTTATGATCACTTAATCAAGAAGTGATCTTAGCAATGAAGTTGTCGATATGCTTTTGAAGTATGCTAGTAGGATAAGTCCCTTTAAATTTCTATATCATATGCAAGATAGACATGAATTTATGGTATTTGATAATAAATAGTTATGCATTAAATGGATTGGGAGTCACTGGTTTGGATTTGTATTGTCAGATGAGGGAGCTGCATTTGAACCCAAACAAGGAATTCTTTTGAAGATCTTGGGTTTGTACCTTCCATGAAGTTGCTGAGCTATTTGAGCTTGAGTGGTCTGGCTATCTATTTGTTTCTTTGTGGTTGGACTAGAGCTATCTTCCAGAACCTGACCAGACAGTCTGCATATCCATTGCTGGCAATTCAATGCAAGAAATATCTTTGAGCATGCCCTATTGATGCTGGTTTGCACATTGCAGAAGTTAGCAGTCTATGGGAGTTTAACAGGGGATTTAAACCAACTATTCAGTTTGCTGCTGAAACTAATGCTGAGCGAAGGGAAAAAATGGGAGCTACTGGATTTGATCCTAAGGATTGAGGGGAAGCGACAACTTCAATTTCAACAAAAGAAAGCATCTCAAGCAATCCCCGGGGAAGAAAGGGAAATCAAAAATGGAGAAAGAAATCAACAATCTGAAATTTTGATCAATTAATAAGGAAGGGTGAGGGGCAGGTACCTCAAAATTTTGTCAGAATGAAATTAGAAGTCCTCACTTGGAACCTAAGGCGGTTGAACGAAAGGGAGAAGAGGATATTCAAGGCAACCTTGATTTTATCCTGGTGCAAAAATTGAGATGCCTCAAAAAAGACATCACAGTATTGAACAAGTTTATGGGATAATTGAAACTCAAAGAAGCAATGCTCTAGATGAACTTGTCCAGATTGAGCAGCTGAATGAGACTAGCCCTCTCTCAAATTCAGAAACTGAAAGATCAAACTTCCTCAAACTCCATCTAAAACAACTAGGTAAAGTGGAAGGGATCTCATGGAGACAAAAGTACAGATGCTTATGGCTTAAGGAGGGAGATAGAAATACCATATTCTTCCAGAGAGTGGCTAACTCAACAGAAGAAGCAATAGCATAGACAAACGTCAAATTGGCAATGCTATTGCGGAAGACAAGAGCTGGATAAGAGGGGAAATTCAGGACTAATACTAGAATCTTTCAACTGAAAATGAACAATGGAGATATTGTGATCAATTTGATCCATCACAGAAGCAGAAAAGCTTGATCTTGAAGAACCTTTTGGGGAGTCAGGTTTTTGCTACTGGAAATGTGCTCATGATAAAGCACCAGGGCTGGATGGTTTCACCATTGCTTTCTTTCACTAGCATGGGAAATCATCAAACTGGAAGTGGTTGGTGCTTTGAACTATTTCCTTAGCCACTGCCATATGCTGAAATCATGCAATGCCACCTTCATTGCTCTTATTCCTAAAAATAAGGGTGCTATTGAACTCAGGGACTATGGACCAATTAGTCTAATTGGTTGTCTGCAAAATTGCTTGTTTAAATGCTAGCCGAAAGAATAAAACAAGTAATAGGGAAATTGGTTTCTGGGGACCAAAATTCTTGTATCAAAGGCAGGCAAATCATTGATGCCTCCTTAATTGCAAATGAAGTTCTTGATTGGAAGATTAAAGAAAGGCAAATTGGTATTCCTTGCAAACTTTATCTCGAAAAAGCTTTTGACCAACTCAATTGGCATTATCTTATCTCAATCCTAAGACAAATGGGGGTTTGGTGAGAACAGGATTAAGTGGATAACCTTTTGTATTTCTACTGTGCAATTTCATCTTCATCAACTCTTGCCTCGGTTTTTTTCCCCCTCCAAAAGGTATTAGACAAGGGGATCCTCTCTCCCCCTTTCTTTTCATCCTAGCGATGGAAGCTTTAAGTAGAATGCTAACTAAAGCCAAAAATCTTCACTGGATAAAAAGTTTTGATATAGGGAAAGCCCCTGGGAATATTGTAAACATCTCTCATTTGCCATATGCAGATGACACTCATCTTTTCTGAAGCAGAGGAATCCCAAGTGCCACACCGAAATCTCACATTATTGTTGTTTGAAGCCTTATCAGGGTGGTATATTTACGTGCTTAAGAGCACCATCTATCTTGTTAATGTAGTTTATAACTGGAATCATTGGCTAATATAACATTCAATTCCACAGAAATCTTGGGTGAAATTATAGGGAAATGTGAGAAAAAAACTAGCATATTGGAAGATGCAATACCTCTCTCTAGGGGGCAGACTTACACTTATAAACAGTGTTCTTGACAGCCTACCCACATACTTAATGCCACTCTTTTCTATTCCCGGTGAGTAATGTCACTAATTGATAAGTTAAAGGCGAGACTCTATATGGGAAGGAAACAGCGAAAATCATAAATTTCATCTTGTCAAGTGGCCCAAGATCATTCTTCCCAAATACCTTGGAGGCTTAGGTATCAAGAACCTGGCAGGACATAATAGAGACATGCCAATGAAATGGCTATGGAGGTTTAACAATGAAGATGATGCTCTCTAGAAAGAAGTGGTTTTTGCAAAACATGGAGTACTATCACACTGGTCCACTAATGTATCGATAGCTCCATATGGTGTTGGTCCATGGAACAGCATAGTAAAGCTGTGGGATTATTTTAACCAGCAATGCAGCTACGAAGCAGGTAATGGCATTCACATCAAATTTTGGAAGGACAAATGGTCAGGGAACACCACTCTCCATAGTGACTTTCCTACTCTCTTCTCAATGGCCTCTGAACCAGACTCTATCATCTCCCAGAACAGAGAAAATAATGCACAGACACCATTGCTCAGAAGAAATTTGCACAATGGGAACTAAACAGTTTGGTACAACTACTATCCAAACTGGGGTGCCGCTCTCCAGATGATCACAGCCCAGACAGAATCAAATGGGAAAGAAAAGACAGATGGACAATACACAGCGAAAGCAGGGTATTCTTCATGGTGTGCTCAGAATCATATGATAGAGAAGTGGCCTTGGAACGTCATTTGGAGGACCAAAACCCCTCCCAAGTTCCTATGCTTCATCTTGACAGCCTTTATGAGGCCTGTCTCACTCAGGACATCTGCTGGAAAAGGGGCATGATAACAGTCAAGATGCTTCATGTGCCAACAAGCTTATGAGACAAACCTATATCTACTACTCCATTGTCCAGTGACTGCTGAATTTTGGAATTTGTTTTTTGCTATTTTTGGTTTGAGCTGGGTCATGCCTGCTAGTCTAAAGGATGCTTACATTTGTTGGAACTCTTGGAAAGTTGATAAATCCATCAGACAAGTTTTGAAAATGATCCTTACTTGTATTTTTTGGTGTCTGTAGAAGGAGAGAAACAAAAGGTGCTTTGATGATATATCAACTTCAATCCAACAGTTTAAGACCAATTGTCTTTTAAGTTAATACAGTTGGGATAGGTTAGCCCCCTTAGACTCGTATGTCAACCTTTTTGGACTTTGTAAATGAGCTTACAATCTCACTACTTTTGTGTCTATCTAGCCTGCATCTTCTTGATGCCATTTATACTTCTCTTACTTTATCTAAAAAAAAGGACCATCAAATTCAAAGTTTATTCTCTTGACAGTTTTCGTCCTCTCTTCTTGATCCAAGTTCAGCTCTTATGAATTGCAAGGCTTTTATGGTGTAACTTAAGGCACACAAGAAGAAGATCGAACCAACAAATCTCATGGTTTCAACTGTGTAATGCTTGCAAAGAGATGGAAGGGTTTGATCCAGAAAGGTTTGTCCATGACTTTGCGCTAAAGGCTAGTGTTAAGGGTGACATACCTGTTGAAAATGAACATAAGGTCACTTGTAATGTAGCAACTGGTAGTGCATGTGGAACAATTAAAATATACAGGCGTATCTATGGAAAACAAAAAAGTGAGAACTAGAACAGGGAAGATTGGAGCTCAGGGCTCATTCCAACTTGAACCAAAGGATAACAGGAACCATGCTTTTCCTTCAAATATGCTCGAGGCTACTTGAATTGACATGGCTTTGTCAGAAGTACCAAATTCAGAAGTTATACCAGGAGTTCGAATTGGTCGAGGGGTATTGTGATTTTTTCTCGAGGACAAGTTGGTTGAAGTTATAGAAGTTGAGCAGTGTGTGGGGTATTTGCAGGCAGGTGGAAAGTTTAGTGCATAAATGCAGAAGGCCAAATGCTCAATGCCGTCAAGCTATCTCCAAAAGAGCTATATGAGCTAGTCAGAGAAGTTACCAGCTAGGAGCTAGTGGAAGTGCTACAAATTGAAAACATGATTCCAAGAAAGGCCCTTTTATCACTGGAAGAAAGTATTATAAGCATATTGTCAAGGGGATTATAGCAGTACAATGCAATGTTTTGGGTCTACCAGAACGATTTAGAATTTCTAGAGAATGGTGTCAGCATTTAAAATAAAAAGACACGAGTCAAATCAGGAAATGCTCTTGTTTACAGCTTGCAAGATTGATCAAAGACAAACTTTTTCTAAAAAAAGAAAGATTGGTTCAAAAACGAGAACTGCTATATTTGGTGACTTCTCACAATCTCCATTTGATCCTGGCTGTGTTAGGTATTTCATTTCACATTATCACACCCTTAAGGACAAGGGTTGTTTGGAGGGAGGGATCTGATATGATGTGAATTTCTAGCATGTAACTGGCTCACGTGAATAGCTGTTTGGTACCAGTAGCTAAAGCTCCTTTTAGCAAAATTACTAATGGCTTAGCTTAGCAGTGCATTTTAGCTTCTCTAATAAGATGTTTTCATTTCATGGTAGTCATCTGCTTGCAGACATAAGATTGCCATAGTGTAGCTTAGCTCTTAAACTCTGTTTTCCCTTCCCTGCAGTAGACTTTTAACCTTCAGTGAGCTCCCATTCACACACTTTATCCCGATGCGATTAACTCTATTAGATATGGTATAAATGGATGTAATATTGAGGTGGCTTGTACGTCCATAAGAGTATGTGTGCTATTTTTAACCGATGTTTACAAAACTTGAATATTTGTTGAGAAGGAAATGGGAAAGAAGCAATAATTGTGCTCCCTTTATGTTTATTCCCCCTCTCCGGTAAAATTTGTTTATTGATGCAGGGCATAAAGCTAGATGCTATCTGCTGCTGCTCATAAGAATGAGTCGAGTAATAGTGGAGACAAGTGGTGGTTTGATTTGTTATAGAAGTGTGAAATGAGTGCAGGGATGAAGACAGACACTATTGACAATTAACATGGTAGCAAATATTTAGCTGAAGTATGTGCTTTTAATGGTTTGATCTCCTTGAGCACAAAAATGCCAGGGCCTAACAAAATATTAATGACCCATTTTGTATTGTAGCATAAGCTCATAAAATGTAAATGAATGTTGGTATGACGTTATTCAAAATTCATCTTTTTCTTTTAACTCTACTGTTTGGGTACTGGGTAGTGTGTGTGCACGTTGATATTTTATCGGGTATTTACTATCACTCATCGACCCTATTTGGAAGGAAACCATGATAATTGGTTTGGTGTAATTGTAAAGTGCATGTTTTTTATTTTGATCTTTTTATTTTTATTATTTTAATTTTTTAAAATTATTTTAAACATAAAAGTTTAAAATATGCTCATAATTCGAGTCTATATGTTATTTTTTAGTTACACTAATGTTAATGATAAAAGTACTTGGTAACTAACACCTACTAAAAAGTTTGAATTTACAGACAAATAAATTTTGTGGCTGAACAGTAAAATTCGTCACTAATCGCATTTAGCAATGAACTTATATTAGTTACTAACAACTAGAGATGTAACAACGATAAAGTTAATAGCTAATTTCATAAAATTTTTTAGTAGTATAGATACTATTCTATATGAAAATAAATAAATATTATGGATACAAGTAATTTTCTATTAGCAGTTAAGATATACTATATGCCGAACTTCATGTTTATATTTCTTGGTTCTAAAATTTACTTGAGCAACTAATTTAAAAGTATTGATCTTTGAGATAGTAACGCAAATGTTTCAATAATTAATGCCAACAAAATTTATGTCAAAGTGCTAAATTATATGTTTTACGAATGATTTTTTTTTAAATAGACAAAATAACAGGACATATTAGGCCCGTTTATGGGCCTTAAACTTTTCTAGTTTCTATAGAATAATAATAGAAGATGTTTCTAGAAATATATATATTTTTGACTATATTTCTTAGATTTTTGTTAGTGTGAAATTACATTTTTACCTTTGGTCGTCTAACCTTTCACATTTCTATATAATAGAACAATATATATATATATATATATATATATATATTACTTTCTAATATGATTTATATATTTTTTCAGTGAACAACTTCAATATATTACTTTCTAATTTGTTTTAAATGTTCATACGATATAAATGTGCCGCTATGTTCAAACTTGGGAAGATTGAATTTCAAGAAATTTTATGTACAGAGAAAATAGAAAAGTGTGCTAGATTATGAATAAGTACATTTCATGTTCGGAAAATATATAAAAGATTGATATCTTAAAAAAGATTATCAATTTTTATACATCTTTACAAGTGGTGTCTATTTTACATAGTTGTTATCTTCTATTTGTAATATTTACATCACAAGCTTTGTATATATATATATATATATATATATATATATATATATATATAAATATAAATCTTTGATCAACCAATTAGTAAAGCTCGATTCAGAGCCTATCAAATTTGTATTATTTTAGCACACAAGAATAATTTATTTGTGTTTAGGTTTGTTGATAAATTGTGATCATTTTATTATTGTCTTCGATAAATAGAAACAGTTCTATTTATTTTGATGTTATTAATGTCGAAATTATTTATTAAAAAGTTGATTCTAATTCTACAACAATAATAATAATCATGAAAGTAACTTTATTTCTATATATAATACTAACAATTATCTTAATGATAAATTCTAAATTAAATTAATAAAAAAATTGATACTGAACTCTAAATATCATGCCATAGTTATTCTAAATTAACAACAACAATAACATACTCAGTGAAATCTAACAAGTAGGGTTTAGGCAAGGTAAAATGTACGCAGACCTTACCACTACCTCATAGAGATAAAAAGGTTTTTTTCTAAAAAACCCTCATTTCGTGAAATTCTAAATTAAATTAACCAAATGAAAATTAATATTCAACTCTAAATATCATACCTAAAAGAAAACTCTGAATCTTACCCCCACAAAATAACCAATATACATATTTTTTTTAGATTGATTCTCCTTATTTATTTTTAAATTTTTTTTCTTCCTTTATATTTGTCAACATAGTCTTTTTCTATGGACATTTTCTTCTTTATTTTTTTAACTCGTCACTTTTGTTTAATGTGTATTTTAATACGGATAATTATAGTATATGGCCATTCGGTCAAAATACTTACTTAAAATGGTCATTCGATGTATAGACATGTATAGTTAGTATATATATTATGTGTAATAAAGTCATATTCAATTTTTGAGTGTATCATAATGTATACTCAATATATAGCTCATGTATAAGTAGTCTATATTGTACATTCAGTGTATACTTTCTATGACTTTTAACAAGTTAGATTGTATAGTCATATATATTTTTTATGATTGTAAATAAAACATGGCTATATGTATTGTAAATTAATTAGTTTATCGTATACGTTTGAGATTATCCCTTTTTAATATTACTCAGAATTTAAATATTAAACTTTTTTCCTTCAAATTTTTGCTATTAGATGGTCTATCATATTTGATATTAAAAAAAAATCCTACATAGAAATGAAAAATTAATAACTTTTAATCTTTCAATGAAGACATTATCAAATTATTAATTTCTTGATAGTCAAACATTATTTTCTCTTTTAGTCACTAAATTTGATATTTTCTTTAAATAAATAAAAGATATCGTGCCATGCCTCGGGAGGGTACCTTAGGCGTAACTGGCACTCGTATACTATTGTTAGTCCCCAAGTGAACCACCTAGCCTCATTGCATTCGTTTATTCAGTTCAATAGTGGAAGATAATAAGAAATTAACAAACTATTAGTGAGCTACAAGACTATTACCATCACCATCAAGTATAAGCTAAGAACAACAGAAGCAAGCTTAATATAAAGAAAGAAAAAGGGGAAAAGAACCCCAACATCAGCCATCATCAATCTATGTCTATGAAGCCTCTATAACTATTGTTTAAGAAGGTACCATGACAGGCCGTGACTACCACAATCAAAGAAAATAACTCAAAGTAACTGAAAAGATAAACATGTCCTCCGAAAGCAAGGGAGGACTCACCAAGTCTCTGTCTGGGGATCTACGAACCTCAACGATTACCTGCTAAAGTCTTGTGTCTACAAAATCTGCATCATAAAATGATGCAGCACCAAAGGGGTATTAGTACGTGGAATGTACTGTAAGTAAAATGGGCTAAAGTAAACGATATACAATGACAATCAGCTTATCAATCACTCATCCTCAACTCAAAGTAAGGAACGAAAATCTATCACATCACAATTCATCAAGACATCACACTATCACCTCAACCTCAGAGTACTATCAACATGAACCTATCTAGGAGTTTCTATAACTGACAACCACCACCTATGAGCCGGTGATGATACAACAAAGAGATGCCGTTGTCACATCCGTCTAGTACCTTGCCGGGGTATGGGAAGAGTCTATCGGGGATCCCAAAAGAAGTCTATCAAACCCTCTATGGGGCAAAGGAAACATTCGCTTTCACGGTCCAATCCTCTCCTACGCTGTCCACGTAGTTAATGAGTAAAAGTGGGACTCAGTCATTACCCATTTCGGTGCTAATACTCCTCCCAGGACTTGACATGCTCATAAGTCTATCAATACATCAAGGATTTCCATCACCCAGCCTCTACGGGCAAGAACACTCACCTCATCGCATCATTTATCAACTCAAAGAGTAGGATTATTCCTTCAAACTAAGGTTCAATCTCATTAGGCTCTAAGAACGCTAATTCAATTAGTTTCAGTCATCAATACACTCATCTCAGTGCTCAAACTCCAACAGTCATCACATTAAGACAATCAAGGTTCTAGATATTACCCCTAAATTCATTCTTGAAGTAATTAACAATGGAATCATGCAAATTAGGTATACAATCTTCACAATAATACATGCCAACAATAAATACAAGTATGATGATCATCAATTTAAGATAATATATAGACATTAAAGATAATTTCCAAGAAAGTTTTCAAGAATCACAACTCTAGAATTATCAACTGTCAATCTCTAGTTTACTACATCTATTGGGGAACATGGGAGAACAATCCCATTTTTTGGGTAGCCTTTACATATCTGGAGTGAATTGAAACCTCACTTGAAACCCTCAAGCTCTTTCTTCTTCTCCTCTCTCAGAAAACACGTTTAAACTTAAGAAAATATGGGTTCTTGAAACCCTTCACGTGAATTAAATGGGTTAAAACGTGTTTTGGGACTTAAAAATGGGTTGGAATACCCAAAATACCCTTTTTGAAATTAAAAGATTTTTTTTAAAAATGGATGTACTGGTCCGCGATGCGCCAGGGGCGTGAGCCAGTACAATTTTTCCAATTTTTGGAAATTTCAATTTTCTTTCAAAAAAATGAAAAAAAAACAAAGTGTTGCTTCACGTCCCCTCCGCGTCGCGCCAGGGGTGAGGACAGATACTGGTTTGCCATTAATTAGCAAAAATTATTTTTTGATTCGGTTGCTCTTAAATCGGGTAGAGACCATTTCCCCCCACTTGATTTTCCGCGCTAATCGCAAATTCGGTCTCGGATTTCCAATCGAAGC